>PVKV010038338.1:0-13974 GCA_004027835.1 Alouatta palliata
CCCCGTCTCTACTAAAAATACAAAAATTAGCTGGGCATGGTGGCACGTGCCTGTAGTCCCAGCTACTCGGGAGGCTGAGGCAGGAGAATTGCTTGAACCCAGGAGGCGGAGGTTGCGGTGAGACGAGATCGCGCCATTGCACTCCAGCCTGGGTAACAAGAGCGAAACTCCGTCTCAAAAAAAAAAAAAAAAAAAAAAAGTGAATGTACAGTAATTGGGCACGATTGAGGGAATTTATAAATCCAACAAAGCTGTGTGGGGAGGGAAGGAAGTCTGTAGGACTTCACAGAAGAGTTGATCATTTTTTAGCATCTCGACCGAAAATCAAAGGTGGTTTCATAATAAATGGTTGTGTATAGAATAAAAATATTAAGCATTCATAGCACACTTGGTATGGAAATAAATCTGGACAGATGAGCAAGATTCAGATCACGGGGGTCTTATATATCATGCTAAGGAGTTTAAATTATTGCCTATGATGAAGTGAACCACTGATGTATTTAATAATAAGTAAATACTCTCAAAATAATTTTTAAATTGTTAAAAAAATCTGATGACAGAGTAAAAGATAAATATGTGGCTTAAACTTCTGTACTAAAAGCAGATATGGTGTTTAGAAGACTGGAATATCTGCTAGAATCCAGAACATAATTGGTGAAGGTGACTTTTGTTTCTTTGGCTTGAACACTGAGCTGATGGTGATTTTTAATGAGGTAATGGATTTTAGTATGCAATAAAATGTAATTAATTTGGATACATGTGAGATAGCTGCAAATAGCCATTAATTAATTTTGATATATGGACATTAAATGTAGAGTAGAAGACAGAAATGGAGTTAGAACTTAGATATCATAATTATAAAGTAGCATTTGAATTGATGAGTATATGTATGTGTGTATGTGTGTGTTTGTATGTGTGTGTATAAAATGAGAAGAATCTAGGAAAAACACCAAGATTTAAGGTAAAAGTAAAAGATCAAAGGCATTTGCGAAAAAGTAAAAAAAAAAAAATTGTTCAGGAAAACAAACTAAGATAGAACAAAGACTAGGAAGAATTCTGAAGAGAAAGCTAAAGACATTTAAAAGAAAACTATAGTCACTAATTGGAAATGTTGCAGAGGATATAATTAATGTGACCACTGAACATGTTAATTATTTTTAATAGGAGGCTGTTAATAACTTTTGTTTCTATTATCACAATGTTCTGAGGGCAGAACTCAAATTCTAGTGCAACTGAAGAACTAATTTTGGGTAAGCAATTAAAAATACAAATGTAGACTACTGTATCAATTCACTTTTTTTTTTTTTTAAGGGAAGAGGCTAAGGATGTTAGCTAAATGAAAATAGAGTATAAGGAAAGGGTATTTTGTGTTTAAAAAATCTGAATATGTTTTTTAAAAATGCAGCAAAGAGTCATTTGGAAGAACAAGTTCAGCATTAGTAAAAAATCATTTTTTAAAGAAAAATTTGATTTTTTTTTATGGGAGTATTCATGATAGGGGAAATAGTATAGTGGTAGGCGTCACCACTTTTTGCTTTAAACCTAAAGAAAAATGCCCTTCTTTGAAATTGTAGGAAAGAGATAAGGTGGAGTTTACTAGGATCATGTAAGACATTTTTTGTGGGAATATGAAGACCCAGCAGTGTATATGAACAACTGTTTTCATATATGTGCGACTTTCTCCCATAGGTCTTAGTAGACATAAATATTGAAGCATACACAGCACACAACTGATGCTGTTAGGAGTAGAGAAAAAGTTTATGGAATGAGAATATTACTGATGCCTTTAAAAGAGTAGTTGAAAGTATATTTTATGTGACTTAGTTTGGATAGATAACAAAAACAGAGAAATAGTGGTTATGTACCAGGATTAGAAAAAAATCTTAGGAACAGGGATATTATTAAAATAAAAATGAACCAACACTTTTTATCATTTAGAGCAAGAAGCGTGCACGGTTTAGGGTGCAAATAATAGGTTGTGGGAGTTTGCAATTGTGTATTTTTGAACACTTTAAATACTGCCAAGGGTTAAAATGAAGTGCTGAAATTGAGTAGCAGAATTATAAGGAAATAAAAACATTGAAAGGTAAAATTTCCAAGGACTCCTAATTTTTGTATTTTACTTTACAATTGGCATGTTTCTTGAAGTTATTTTAGATTATGATGTGGTAGAAGTGTAAATATTGTGAAGCACATGCAAAAGTTTTCAATAAAAGATTGATAGCCTCTGGGCAAAATTAGATGATAATAGCAGGACACCAAAAACCAAAAATTAAAATGCACAACTAAGGTATTAATTATGAGATCAAAGATGCCATTAGAATTAAATTGGTTTGGCTTTAAACTTCACTTTCACCACTTGCTGACTATGAAATCCTAAAGAAATAATAATCTCTGAATCAGAAATATATCTTAACCATCAAGAAAATTCCTGCACAAACAAAATTATGTCTTTTCCTAAGGGTCATAAAGTATAAAAAAGACAAAGAAACACTCGAATCAAACAACTTTGTGTTATAATATCTATTTTAATATAATAATATGAATATAAATAAAACCTAGGAAACATAATATCCTTCTTTGTGGAGGTACATTTAATGGTATTCACCTTTCTGGAATTACTTCTAGAAAATTATACGTAACTAAAACATTTTGTACATTTTCATTCTTTTTAAGACATTTATCATCCATAGAGAAGGAAGAAAATAAAGATAACAGCATTAATCAAAAAAATTATACTAATTGAACTTTAGAGAATATTCAAAAGCAGAAATTTGTTGATTAAGCTGATTCATTACATGGAAACAATAATTACAATGAAATATATTTTAGGAGTTGAAAAATTAAATGAGCATGTAATATGATACAGAACAGAGATATGATAAATTCAACATCTAATAGTGGCAATAACAATTTGATAAATAACAGTAGAAATAATCTTCCCTAAGCTGATAGATTATCTACAAAAATTTTAGCAAGCATCACAGTTAATTTGAAATATTTCAATATTTGCTCTTCAGATGGTGATCAGTGTAAATGACAATGATCACCATTTTTATTCAACATTGTTCTAGATATGCTAGTAAGAATGACAATAAATGATAAATGATAATGATCAGACAGAAAAAAGTGCAATTGTTTTTAATTTATAGACCACAGTCGTGAATCTAAAGTATCAGCAATCATACAAACAAATATTTTAACTAATATGTTAACCTAAAAAGTTTACTGATTATAAGGAAATATAAAAGTAACTAAATTTCTACATATACACAACAGATTAATATAATTTGCCTATACACATATTTCCGACAGGCTATGTCAAGAACATCTACCTTTGCCACATTTGAGTGTAGTTTCACATTACTTACATGCCCAATAAATCCTTAGAATTAGGTTCTTTCTGAAAAACTTTGCTTTAATTCCTATTTGCCTTGTTTAACTATAAAGGACTTTTCCCAAACAGCATTTTCTTAGTGTGACCTTTCGTGATGATGTGCTTTAGTTGTATATATATACAAAGAACAGGGAGAATATCAGCTGATCATAAATCTTCCTGAGGACATTTAAAAAATGGGCAATTTGCCTTATACTACAAATGATTTTCTCTGTCCTGTACCTTAACGTCCTCTGAGAAGCAGACCAGTATAATTAATATGGGTCAATGAATAGCACAGCTGGCAGTTTTATATACAGTAGCAAAAGAGTAAAGGAATTTATCATAATATTCTCACTACTTGATAGTTTTGTTTTGATATTCAACTACAGTAGTCTGGAAGTTAACCTTTTAGTTTTGTTTTGATATCAAAACAAAACTAAAAGGTTAACTTCATTTAAAAGTTAAATGAAGAATAAACTAAAATATAAAAATTCAGAGAGTATTTGGGAGCAGGATACTTTTCTAGTTTAAATCCTGCATCTGCTTCATTGTTTGATCTTATTTGTGTGGACTTTATTTTTCTCATCTGTAAAATGGTGGGGTGTGGTGATAACCAAGGCACAGGATAGTTGGCTGAGGTTTTCATGTGTATAAAAAACATCTCATGTAGCCACTAATACATAGTGTGGAATCACTGCAGAAAAGACAGTCTTTGTAGTAATCGTAGGAGCAGTAGAAGTGCTAGTTATTATTGTGTGGAACATTCGTTTCCACTGGATGACACTGAGGATTAAGTTGACTCTCCCTGACTCAGAAGCTGATTTATTGCATTCAGGAGAAAAAAAAAATCAGTATGTTTGGAATCATGTTAATAAAATATTTATATGCTGCTTCGTTTTATTTTTCTATTTTTGTTGTTTTTTTGTTTTATTTCTTAGTTGTTTAGACATTATAAAGCAGAGACCAGATGATAGTGAAACCACAAAATAAGGAACAGCTCACTTCATTATGGATAAATTGGCTTTAAATATCATTCGGATTCTGATATGTTAATATGGGAAGTGGTGGAAGTCATTTTTATGTAGTTTCACTAAATATTTTTCTCTCAAAGTCTATAGTTCTGTTTGTTCCTTTAAGGTAAACAATTTTAAGGATGCAATCTCCAATGTCCATTCTGTTTCTAAAATTATGTCTGATGTCTGTATGGGAGAAGACCATACATATTTAAGTAACCTCTGACAATTATTTAGAAGCTAAGTGAAAATTTTACAAAAGAATATAGAAAGGATGATGAAAAGATATATAGAATCAAGAATTAAAATGTTTACTTCAGATTAATTTTGCTGGAGTAAGAGAAGACAATGTTTGTAGTGTGGACTTTTGAAAACCTGTTTCCTTTAAGTAGCACAAATGTAAGTAGAAAATTAAGTTTTCACTTGCATGTTCTTCACATGTACCCCAAAACCTAAAATGCAATAAAAAATATAAAAAAAAAAGAAAATTAAGTTTTCAAATGCAAGAATTGTAACATAAGATTGCTCAATCAATTTGATTCATGGCTTTAGAGCTATCCATCCTTTAATAAGTTTCTCTATTTAACATTTCACTTGGAAAATAAAATATTTTACTTATTGTTTTAGAGTTATACACTTTGTGCTTGGAAAGACTATTATTTACTCAGTTTCACATATTTTATTTGTTGGCACATACACAAGCACAGAAAATTCAACTATTTCACTTCATGTTATTTAATAAAGTAAACATATTTCTTCTGGTAGTAGGAATATATATTTTTTAATGAAATGACTTTTTATCTGTAGAAATTTTACTTATCCCTTCACCATACATTTTCTTTTTCTGAATGGGAACTGGCAAATAGAAAAAAAAAAAAAAAAAAAAAACAAATAACAACAACAAAAAAAAAAAAAACAGAGGCTGGGACTTGATGTAAGAAACCTATAAAGGAAGTTTTGATAATTTCCTTTTCAAGAATAACTTCTGTATATTTCTTCTCTATTCTTAGTAAATGGGCTGATGTCTTCTTTGTGTTGTATACAGCATCTTTGGAAATATTTCAGGCCTTCTCTGTACATCTGGTATGCTATAGTAAATTGTGGGAGGAAAAATAAACAAAACTCATTATTTTCATTTATGTTGACTTTTAGGTTTTAGTTTTGCTCAAAATAAATTATTCATACTGATGTGTCTAGAGAAGCAAAACATGACCATTACATTTCACTATCCACTTAGAGGTACCTAAGTAGTTTGGTTTGTTGTTGAGCAGTTACTAAAGCTGTTGTCTTTCTTATAAAAAAGGAACACAAAGGAAATAAGCATATTTTGTTCAATATTATGGTAAATAATTTTAGTTTAACATTATACAAAAAAAGTGTTTTGTCAGTGCCTACAGAACTTTTCTAGAAGTTAAATATACTGCACAAAACATTATATATTACGTATCAACAATGTGTATCTATAAAATAAACATAATATTGGAGTCCTTATTCTTATCTGATCAGTCTTTGGAATTGGTTAAATTTTCTCAATTAAGAAAACTGCAGTGCTTACTGTAGTAAACTGTAAATGTGGCCACAAATTCCTCCCATCTCTGTATGCATGACCTTTTGCTTACCTAGCAGTGTCTCCTTACCTTTACAGTCTCAATCTTCACTTCAATTGTGTTGGTCAAATAACTTGCTTTGAAAAATAAAAATATTAAATATGTTACAGAAAGAGGCTTGAACAGAGCTTGTTCACTGGGGCTTGACTTCTTTTTCTGTGCTTAGAGCCCTGAGACTACCTTGTGGTTAGCCTGAGCCAGGTTACTGGAAGATTAGAAGTCACATAGAGGAGAATTATTGCACTCTTTCTAATGGCCAAGTGACCACCAAATAGTGAGGCCATCCAGTGTCAGTGAACCATCTGTCTATTGTCCAGTTGATAGAAGACACAAGAGAAGGCCCACATTAGCTAACCTAACCCAATCCAGAATCCAACTAAAATGTTTATAGGGCAAATAAAATGATTATGTTGTTTAAAATTGTTCTATTGCACAGCAAACCCTAAGTGATAAACTCCCCAATGTAAGTTGGGTGAAAAAAGATGATCTTATGATTAAGATGGAAACAAAACACTCTAAAAATACAAAGTAAATAATTTCAAGATGGTACCTCTGCCTAAGGTTTAAAACAACTAATAAAAAAATTGACATTAGGAAACAATATCCACCTAGTAATACAGAAAATGTTCGAATCATAGTGGTATATCCGTCTTCAGCATTAAATTAACTTTTGTACAGGACATGATATCGATTGCATTTTATCTGTGATCAGATAGTTGAGATGACTCAATATCAATAAAACCCAAACAACAAATTTCATGTTCTTGTGCCAAATAAGCTCATTATGTTGCATGACCAGAGAGTGTAACTTTAAACTAAGCTGGCCATCTGGCAAATTCATATTTTGGTCACAAGAGGAATCATAAAAAAATAGTTCAGAATACTTGTCTTTACAAAATGTTCACATTTTAAATATATCTCAGGCTAATTATACTTTGTACAATGAATTATACATAATATACCTTCCACTCTTTTTTCTCCTTTAGTTTATTCCATTGCTTTTAAAATATCACTTTATTCCCAAGCTTAAACCAATGATTATAATTTAAGAACCAAAAAATATTTACAACAATTATAAAATTGGAATTGATGTGTTAAACTAATTTTGTTTATTATCTTGCTTCTCCCATAATGTTGCCTAATTGTTTCTTTAATTTTCATAGGCTTAGGGTTTCAACAAGTTTGCTGGGAGAAAACACTATCTTTGTATACACTTTTGTATACTCTAAGGGGAAAAACTCCTATGTTCAATTTAGAATATGTTAGAAAGATCAATTTTTTTCTTTTGATTTTAATTTAACTTCTTGTCTTAGCACAAAATAGGTTAGGTAGAAATAGAATGTTAACAACAACATGCAACTAATGATTTTTCCTATTCCATGCTTTAATTAAATTCTACGTTAGTTTATTCTTGAGACAAGAGAGCCATGCAGGGATTTTTACTTTTTTTAAAATTTATATCCCATAGATAAGGCTCAGTTTAATTCCATTCCCCGTGAAAATGGAGAAAACAAGTGTCCTACTTGCAAATTCACACAATTTGTAAACTAATTTGCCCACTCTTATATTTTATGTGATTGAAATTATTGTCACTTTTAAATACTCAAGTGTATAGATTCCATAATTTTGTTTTTTGTTATGTGGGTGGTTAAATATTATAGTTTGTGAGAGAAACAGAAAAGGTTAAATAATTCAAACAAAGTTGAAAATGAAAGTAAAACTAGATTTATTTTTTTACTTTCTGAGAATGTGTTATTTGAAAGTACATTTTTGAGAGATTATTTACGGTTAGTTTCAAAGATCACTAGTAGGGAAGAGAAAATTCTTCTTTTCTTTGAATCTGTTAAAACCCTTAATACACTTTCTTCTCCAAGCATTCTACCCCTTCTAACACTGTTAATGTCAAAGAGCAGAGAAGGAATAAGTAATCAGATGGAAAAATTATAGTCTTAATAACAGATAAAAGTATATATTTAGTAACTGGTTATTTTAATACACAAGCATCGCCTTTCTTATTTTCTTTTCTTTTCTTTTTTTTTTTCGCCTTTCTTATTTTTATAGCCCTTTGTAATGAGTTGTTCCAGCAATTCTGTGCCTACCTCAAGCCCAACCTTCCAGCCAGGTAGACTCTTCCCTCTATACTACTACTTGATGCAAACATAAAATCCTTTAGCTGAACTGTTACAGTTCTCACTCAACTCTTCACCAAGTTCTATAACTATAGGTTCTTTTATCTTGAATTAATTCTCCGAGAAAAGGCAGGCTCCACAAATTCCAAGGACATCTGCCAGTTTATATTAATAATTCTCTTACATTTCACTCAAGAAGTTTGAAGTCTATATAAAAGTTTCAGAAGCTCACCAAGCATTGACCCAAGGATAATACATGAATTTTCCCTCTTAAAAATTACCACTTTCCACCTCCCAGTTATTTTCATGCCACCTCTCTTGTTTGGTGGTAGAGGTGAGTGCAGGAGGGGAAAAAAAATGCTTAGCCTTTTCTATACATGTAAATGAATAAGCACATGTCCTATTAGCTCTTTAGCCTTAATACGAACTTTTTAATTCATGATGATTAGTATGATGATCACAACTTAACCACTTTGGATAACTGTTTTCAATACTTGCATGAATGTGAATAGTAAATTGTTGTTAGATCACACACAGAAAGTCCTATTTGATATAATGTCCAAGTAAAATGTTTAGCTCACAATGTGCAATAATCATATTACTAACACCTGGAGCTAAGAAAGTAATACTATGTATAATAAAAAATAGAATTTAAATTAAGATACTTAATTTCTAGTTTTGGATCTATCATCTGTTAATATGATCCTTAGAAAGCCAGTGTCTCAGTTTACAGATATAAATACACATATATCCTATATAAACTTTGTGGTAAACTTTGAGATCTCTTCAACTTAAAATGACATATAGTTCTACCTAGTATACAATCAATAAAACGCAATTGTTGAATTTAGTAAGCTATAACTATATGCTTAAAAATGTTTTAAAGCTTAATTCTGATTTTCATCATCCCCAACTGGAAGATAATCATCATAGAAAAATCAGATTCAAATTTTATTAAGATGACAATTTACTCTCAAGAGAATTTCACATACATACATTTATCTCCTTTAGTTGTAGATTATCATTTTTTTGTTTTGGCGTTGTTAACTCTTTTATGTACACAAACACACACAAATTTACTTAACTTTGACTACATACCAACTCTGGCAATTTTATTCTCCACCTTAGTGTTGCTATTAGAGATACCACCTTACAGGGAAAGAGTCATGTTAGAAGCAGAGAAATAATAATACTAATAGAAATGAGATAACCCATATTTATCCATTTTGTTT
Source organism: Alouatta palliata (assembly GCA_004027835.1). Lineage (NCBI taxonomy): Eukaryota > Metazoa > Chordata > Mammalia > Primates > Atelidae > Alouatta > Alouatta palliata. The sequence goes on from PVKV010038338.1 coordinate 9,361, forward strand.
TATTAAATTAAAGGAATTTCATGGATCCACTTCCAACATTTCTTACACATTAAATATTGAGAACAGTTGGCGTTCTACACCGTTTGAAGTCAGAAGTGAAAGAATAAATCCATAAATTAAACCTCTTGCATTTCTAAAAAGGAGCATAATTAGTGTTCAAATAGGATGGCTGACCAAATACCAGTTATGGAATCAATGAGACACTCAGGCCTAACCTATACGGAGCTGCATGTTCAGGCTCAAAAAAGTGTCAGATTTTATGTTTATAGATCTTGGCTTTCTATGCAACCTAAACTGAAACTCCACATCTCCTTCAAGTGACTCAACAAGTCTCAAAAGGCTCATACAATGTCACCTCTGAAAAAATTATTGTCTTCTTACTGTGCATATAAATTTAGAACATTACCAGGAAGTATGATCAAATTCCCTTTAATGTAAAATGAAATACTTTCTAAAAGTAGGACAACATTTCAAATAAAGCCCCAAGAAAGAATGCATCTGTGTCCACCTCTTGAAGATATGTATAGCCCTACATACCATAAAAAAAACCTCTGAACCATTTAAATGATCTGTTCAAAGACAAGTGTACCCAGCTAAAATCTACAAGAGAGGAATAAAAAACAGACTTTCTATTCTGTTTAACAAAAATTCTCTGAAAATGAAAGTCAAAATACCTTGAAATACACTTCTTAAAACTCAATATAAAATCACAGACGAGCCATTTTTAAATTTTTATTCAAAGTGTCATAATGTCATCATAAGAACTGAATTTGAGAGGCAGCTTGAACATTAAAAAAAAAAAAAAAAAGTCTCAGGTTTCAAATGTCCTAGGAGAAAAGGAGGCGCCTGTGGGTGATCTCATTATTCAGCTATAAATTTAGCAAAGAAGGAACTGACAAGGTAAGGATTATGGACACAAGTAGCAGCCGTGGAAGGCAAACTCTTTTGTAGAGAACATACCCTGTCACTGCAGTAAAGAGCTCTAAATTGGTGGCCCCCTCCAGAAACTTAGAGTATTACAGGGGTTTTGTATGTTTTGTTTTGAAATGAAAATGTCCATAATATTTCTCTTGCTTTACTTAGAAACCTTTTAAAAAATTTTGTCACAGTTGAACTTACTGATTACAATGAAAGAAGAATAATTTGTTTAAATAAGTAAATGACACCTTTTAAGACAAAATTGGCATCCAATTTATGTCATTACTATACCTCTCCTTTATCATTTGCATTGGTGGAATTTTTTGAAGAACAGCATGCAATATATAAGCATGCAATTTTATGTCTGATGACAAGATAAATACATGACCTTGCTCTTTTTATAACAATCCAAATTGATATACTATTTTTATATTTAAGCACATCACTTTTTTTTGCATTTTGTCTTCAAAAATGTCTTAAAAGAGCATGATGCATACCATATCTATTTTACCAAGAAAAATCTAACACTCTGAGACTTTAAATAATTTAAAAATTAATAGAAAAGACCTCAACTACAGTCTTATTGTAGATTGTACTCACTTTAATAGACATTATCATCTTCTCATATGGATGTATTTATTAAAAATCAAAGTTAATTATTTAAAATTGTAAATGTGCACAGAAACAGCTTTATCAAATGCATAAAGATTTAGAATTTATCTTTTCAAAGCTTGCATTAAAATTGAAGTTGATACCCAAATATACCTAATAATTTTAGGAACATAATTGATATATATTTGAACTTCATAATATTCAATGTATTATGTATATTTAAAAAAAATGCTGCTGATTTCTAGAAATCAGATGTTAATTTATCACATTTTGATTTTTTTTTACTATAATTACATAGATTAGTTACATGTCAGTATACCCCCTATCTATACATAGTACCATACTGGAAACATAGTATATGTCTAATTATACCTATGGATGAAGCAAAAATAAATACATAAAAATGTTTTCCAATAAATATGTATTCTAAAGTTTTGTTTGTTTTTTCATCACACTCTCAGATGAATAAAGGAAGAAGCGACTAAAAATCAAGAGATTAGAATCATCCAAATGAATGGTGGCCAATATCTGAAACATTGTTTACATAAAGATGTCCATAAAAATGGTTAAATTAAAAAATTTATAAGTCTAGTAGCCAATAGGAATCTTCCATAATGTGAAAATAAATAATATACAAATTTGAGATTCTTTAAGTGGGAATGACATCTTTTGGATCATATCTAACCCTTAAGCTGCTTTTTCTCCCAATTAATAGAATCACTGGACTACCCCAACACAAATAAGAGAGACAATATGGCAAAGTGGATTAGAGATAAAAATTAGAGAGCAGTTTGTATGGTAGCATCAATTCTTGTTAAATAGATGCAGCTCTTGACATTTTGCAAAAGATTTTGAAACCAGAGTTCTTTAAATTTAGCATTTCCTAGATCTGTGAATTTGGAAGAGCAACATGTAGACATAAAAGGAATTAAAATTACAGAACATTCTTTCGACATGGTAGCAGAATTCCTTGAAAATGGTACTATATGTCCAAATAAAGCGAACTGATCGTCACAACACAAATTTCTCACAATATTCCCAAAAGGAATCAATTAATATCAAAAAACATAATTTTATTTTGTAGGATTCATGCATTCCAAACTGAGGAGAGACTATAAATTATTCCCATATAATAACAGACACTGAGATTAAAATGACAAAAAGGGCTTAGGTGACTTTTACAATGACTGAGGAAGAGCTTAGCAAATCCTGTTTCAAAAGAAAAATGACAAAACTGGACAGAATTATTCAAACATCTATTCAAAGACTGGCAATTGAAGAAATATATATGGTAAATATATAAACAGTTATTCAGAAAAGTGTATTGAACCACAGTAAGAAAAATGGTAGTCTGTAGTGTTTTATTCTGGAACGACTTCTGCAATTCCTCTCCCTAGTTCCTTAGTGTAGAAGTTCTACTAGGGTAGGGCAGTCAGACTAGATGAGTAGAGCAAGAAGAAGACTTTATTGGAAGCAAAGCAAGAAAAATTATATATCCAGAGGTGTCAAAGACGATAGCAGTCCCAATGGCAATCAGGAAAAACCAACATTATAACTAGCCATTATACAAGTTGGGTCAAAAAGTAAATTACAGAAAAATCAAATATTTAGAATGTAAATGAAAGAAGAGAGACAAAGATTGTCTTAAGATTCTACCTATACTGGTTTTCTATAAAACTTGTGTACACACAAAACTGATATCCTCAAGAGAGACCAGAAAGGAACTTTGTAAGATAGTCTTTCATAGATAAACATGTAGCCCTTTTGAACAAAGAAAGTAATGTCGGTGAAATACTTCTAAAGTCCGAGTTTTTAATAAATTCTTCATCTAGACATAATTCAATTGGCTGATGGTGAAAGCCATTGGTAATTAAGCAGTGTTGAAGCTCCAAGTGTTAAAGTACAGCTTATAACTAATCATGGGCTAAAAACTAAGCTAAGCCAATTGAGAAGCAACTCTAAGAAGGCTAGCTAAAATATAATAACATGACAAAAAGAGAAATAATGAATAGAGGCAAACTGTGAGGGAACCATATGTCACACAATTAGGGAAAGCAAGTCACTAAACACACTAACACAAAAGTAGCAACAACAAACACCACCATGAAATGGAATATTAGATTCCAAATGTTTTAGAATATATTATCTAAGATATCCAGCTTTTAACAATGACAACAGAAAAAACAAAAATCAAAAAGCTATAACTCATGCACAGGGGAAAAAAGAAGTCAAAATAAGTCCCATACGTTGAACTTAGCAAGTTTTAACTGTCTTTAAAACCCAAGGGAAACCGTGGTTAAATAATTAAAGCTATGTCTAACAATGGCTCATCAAGTAGAAGATATCAATACAGAGAGTAGAATTTAAAACAAACAGAACCAAATAGAAATGCTGCATTTAAAAATACAATAACTTAAATGTAAATATAGTAGACAGACTCAATAGAAGATATGGGCTTTACCAATAAAGAATCAACAGACTTGAAGATCAATAGAGATCAATTTGTATGAATGAAAAAAGAAAAAGTAATACAAAATAATAACTAGAGACTCATAGACCTGTGATATACCAAAATAATTACCAAAATGGGAATCCAAGAAAAATAAAATTATTAATCTGTACTTCTGGTAAGCTCAATAAACTCCAAGTGAGATAAACATAAAGATATCACCAACTGGCCAGGTGAGGTGGCTCACGCCTCCAATTCCAGCACTTTGGGAGGCCAAGGCAAGCAGATCACAAGGTCAAGAGATTGAGACCATCCTGGCTAATGTGATGAAACCCCATATTTACAAAAAATATAATAATTAGCTAGTCGTGGTGGTGAGCACCTGTAATCTCAGCTACTTGTGAGGCTGAGGCAAGAGAATTGCTTGAACCCAGGAGGCAGAGTTGCCATGAGCCGAGATCGAGCCACTGCACTCTAGCCTGGTGACAGAGTGAGATTCCCTCTCAAATAAAAAAAAAAAAAAAAAAAAAAAAAAAAAAAAAAAAAAAAAAAAAAAAAAAAAAAAAAAAAAAAAAAAAAAAAAAAAAAAAAAAAAAAAAAAAAAAAAAAAAAAAAAAAAAAAAAAAAAAAAAAAA
>PVKV010038340.1:0-14018 GCA_004027835.1 Alouatta palliata
CAGGACACGACTGCCCAGGCTCAGACTCAGGGACTCCCAGGAAGGTCGAAGCTGACGGGGCCACATGGGGTCCACGGAGGCCACTTAACTTTAAATCTGCTCCCAAGACCCCACTCTCCTCTCCAACTCCCACCCCCAGCCCTTGGCCCAGGTCTTCCCCAGGGAACTTGCCCCACCACCATCCCAACCCGCTGACCCCCGGAGAAGGCACATCTCTTCCTGCCTTAGGGGGTCAGTGTCACCTGTGTCCTCCCAGGCCCCAACTTCTCTCCTTAGAATGAATGCTCCCTCCTTGCTGTTCACATTGCATGGTCTTTTTCTGTCCTCTACTGTTGTCCCTTTACTTTCAGCTGTACTTATCTGCAGACTTTTTTCTTTTAAAAAGCAAAGGGCCATGGTTCCTATCTGGAGGAACTGTAGAGCCCTCCTCTTCTTCTTTTTGCATGGCTCAGTACATTTCTTGTCTCTATCCAATGATCTGTTAAGGTGATAATGTTAATTTATCTGAGTGGGAGTATGGCAATATCACCCCATGATAAAGGTGCTGGCATTCTGAGAATAAATAAAACCCCTTAGAATAAAACCCCAAATCCTTGCCATAGCTGTCAAGGCACTGCAGGGTTTGGCCCCGGCCCACTGTGATCTCGCCTTCTGTCACTCTCACCCTGGCCCACTGAGCTTTAGCCACACAGCTGTGACCCTGACCCTGCTCCTGCCCAGGGCCTTTGCCCTGCTGCTCCCTTTGCCAGAGAACACTCCCTGCTTCTCTGCAGGCTGGCTCCTCCCCACCACTTCCGTCCAGCTCAGCCCTCCCTGACTTCTCCGTCTTGCTCCACACTGCCCAGCATCTCTTCATTGTAGTATCCCACTGTATTTTCCTCACTGCACTGATCAATTTCAGAAATCACTCTTTTAAAAACGAATTTCACTTTATTATCTTTTTTTTTTCTTTAGAGATAGGGTCTCATTCTTTCTTCCAGGCTAAATGCAGTGGCACGATCAGAGCTCACTACATCCTTGAGTTCCTGGGCTCAAGTGGTCCTCCCACCTCAGCCTCCGGAATAGCTGGGGCTATAGGCACACAACACCATGCCTGGCTAATTTATTTCTAATTCATTTTTTGTAGAGACAGGGTCTTGCTATGTTGCCCAGGTTGGCCTTGAATGTCTTAGCTCAAGAGATCCTCCTGCCTTGGCCTCTCAAAGTGCTGGGATTACAGGCGTGAACCACCACACCTGATCTATTATCTTCATCCTCCAGCAGGACATAAGCTCTGCATAGACTGGGATCTTGCCTGTCTTTCTGGCTACTGTGTCCTTAGAGCCTCAAAGAGTGTGGGGCATGTGGGAAGTTCTTACTTCATGTTTGCTGAATGAATAAAAAGTGGTTGCACACAAAGCAGTCACAGGCAAACCTCCGTCTTTCCCCCGTTTGGGGAGTCTACATCCTAGCCCATAGTGTCTTGCCTTTACCATGGAACACATAGTGAATGAAATAAATTAAACAGTCACTTGCCTAGTAGGGTATCTTCTTTTTAAGGGGACAGACCAAATCATGTGTTTCTCCAACCCCTCAGCATCTTGAAGAGCCACTGCTTAAAGCACTTGTTGAATTGAATAGAATTCTTTGAAACTGCTATATCCCCAGCTTTTGTAATTGAAGCAAAGGGGCCTGTCTGGTCCTTCTAACGTGACTTGTTGGGGAAGCTAACACCTGGAGTTCTCATTCTCAGGTGTGGGTTCTGGATCTTGTGAGTGCAAAGGCCACACCTTACACAGCAGACGTGTTGATGGAAAACGGGGCACATCTGCCTAAGATGCCAGGTGTCAGAGGAGCGGCACAATATCCTTCTGACACTTGAAAATTGCGAATTTGAAAGGTTCCTTCTCACTTGTCAGCTGTCCAGGCCTCCCCTGCAAAGATAGATTCCTCACCCTCCGAGGCTGAATGCCCCACTACCCCAGGACCAGCCAGCAGGCATCGTTAAGATCGCACAGTGGGCACAGCAGCTCAGGTGTCCTAAGCCCCTGAGTCTTAGTGTTTTATCAGGATTATTTCAGTTACAAGTGATTTTTAAAAGGGATTATATCACCTGGAGCACGGAAAATATGCTGGGTAGAAGTTGCTTCAGGCATAGCTGGATCAGTTTCTGCTTAGTTTATTCTTCTTTTGGGGAGAGGCTGGCTGCGGGGCAAGGTGGCCTCTGAAATCCTCAGACTCACTTGTTTAATTTAATTGTCCAATCATTATCCACTCACTCCATTCTAGCCATTCATTCTTTTTCCCCCTGAGATGGAGTGTCATGCTGTCTCCTAGGCTGGAGTGCAGTGGCATGACCTCGGCTCACTGTGACCTCCTCCTCCTGGGTTCAAGCGATTCTCCTGACTCAGCCTCCCAAGCAGCTAGGACTATAGGCACATGCCACCATGCCCAGCTAATTTTTGTATTTTTAGTAGAGATGGGGTTTTGCCATGTTGGCCAGGCTGATCTTGAACTCCTGACCTCAGGTGATCCACCCACCTCACCCTCTCAAAGTACTGGAAGCCACCACGCCTGGCCTGCAGCCATTCCTTTTATTTCTGGTCCTCAAATAAACCAGGCACACTCCTGCCTTAGGATGTTTGCACTGGCTAGTCCACGTGCCTGGAAATTCCTAACACCCACCCCTGCATTGCTGCACTCCTCATTCCCTGACCTCCTGCACAGCATTGCTCACATTTACCTTCTCACTGAGGATGATCCTGACCCTCCTATTTAAAATTAGAGCTCCTCTTCTCAGCCCACCCAGTCCTTCTTACTGTGTTCACTTTCCACTCCCTCACAGCAATTGTTACCTTTTTTTTTCTTTTGAGGTGGTTTCTTGCTCTTATTGCCCAGGCTGGAGTGCAATGGTGCAACTTCAGCTCACTACAACCTCTCCCTCCTGGGTTCAAGTGATTCTCCTGCCTCAGCCTCCCGAATAGCTGGAATTACAGGTGCCCGCTACCACGCCTGGCTAATTTTTTGTATTATTAGTAGAGATGGGGTTTCACCATGTTGGCCAGGCTGATCTCAAACTCCTGACCTCAGGTGATCCATCAGCCTCAGTCTCCCAAAGTGCTGGGATTACAGGCATGAGCCACTGCACCCAGCTGCCACAATGACTGCCTTCTAACGTTCTCTATGTGGCACTTATTAATTATCTCTATTGCCCTATCACCTACTAGAATGTCTGTTGTGTTCACTGATGTATCCCAAGAACCTGAAGGGCCCTGTCACATAGTAGTTACTCAGTTTGTTAGATGAATGAATGAAGCAGAAGGAAATTAATTCAACATCCAGACATTGGAAATTCGGCAGTGAACAAAGAGTACCTCCCACCTCAAAACCTCCATGCTTTTGGACCTTACTTTCTGGTGGGAATGGAAGACAATAAATGATATTTTAAAGAAGCACTAAATATAGGGCGTTGCATGTGGCAGTGGGGGCTGGGCAGGAAACACAGCAGACGCACAGTCGAGATGAGCCCAGTCCCTGCTGTACGCCGAGAACCCAGCGAGGATGGAGATCATTCTTCTGTCATTTTAAGTTTATTCTTTTTGGAAGCAGCAGAGGACAAGCACACTGCTAATGATGGTAGTAAAACTTCTCCCAGATTTGTTGACAAGTTGCGTTGGCTTTATTTTCATTCACTTCTCCATTTGGGAGTGGGTGTGGGCAGCCTTCTGCCAACCCACCATTCCCTTGCCATTTCCCACTCTTATAATTTAAATGAAGAAATATGCAGATTGGCTGGGAGCTGCTGGTGTTTGGAAACCCCGCTTGGAGCCAGCTGCTGCATGGAGAAGAAGCAACCCAGACCAATAAGCGGGTATTGATTTGAATTGGCATTAATGTCTTTTTGTATTGACACAAGTATCTTATCAAAATTTGCCTGGGAGGGAAATCCATCTTCATATTGACTTAAAATAGAAGATACTGCAGGGTGGGAATTCTATCTATATAGTATAGACCTCTGCATACAATTGCATAATCAATATTTCATCATCGAATTATGATCTGGCTTTCAATGTTTTCCAGAGAACCTGGAGATGAGTCATAAAGTGCAATAATAATACTGAAATGCAAAGGCTTTTTTTTTCTTTTCCATTTTAATAAGAGTTGGCGACACTCTGTGGCCATTCTGTGTAGGCAGCAGCAAAGACCCACCTGGCTACAGGAGAGATATGGTGGAAGCGTTTGTAGACAAGAAGCTGCCTACACATTGCCATTGCTTGAGAATTAACGATATGAATTAATATAGTTATTATTCAGCCACATTGCTGTGTCCCGCCTGAACCCTCTCTGATCCCTTCCGTTGCTTCACTGTACCAGTGCCTTCAGTGGTCAGCAGGTGCCGTTCCTGGGGAAGTGCTTGGGTGATTAAGTCTCCTGGGGGCTGCAGTTAGCCAGAGACTGAGGAGTAGGGGATTAGGAAAGCCCAGCTCCCTTGCCTCCCGGACAATGCGGAGGAGTCATTGACATCCCAGAGATCCCCTGGGGGGGATCAGGTGGAAGGTACTCCCAGGAGGCTTTGTTTGGATGACTGATTCCCTGTGCTTGACTCCCTGGCCCCCTTGTCCCATTTCTGCCACTCTGTTATTGTCCCCTGGGGGCATTTCCTTAACACAACACATGTACCTGAAGCCTTGTCTCCAGGTCTGCCTCTGGAAAATCCCACTGAACACGCACCATTCATTCTTCAAATGTTTATTGGCTCTCTACCATATGCCACTCACTGTGGTCAGAGCTAGGGATGGAGCAGTAAGAGAAGTAGGCATGGCTCATGTCTCTGTGTTCATTTTGGTGCTTTTGACTATAAAAAGAGAGAAATTAAACAGTATCTTATCATCTCACATTGGTAGGAAATCGGAGGGCTCTGTTGCTATAGCCGCTCAGTGGTGTCATTAGGGTCCTGGTTCTTTCCATCACTCTGTTGGCTGTGTTGGGGGTTGGTTTAGTATTCAGGCTGTGCTTGAGCAGCTGTAGCACTTCCAAGCATCACATCCAGACACGGTGACACCCTGAGGAAGGAGAGAGGCCTCTTCCCCTGGCTTTTCCTTTCAAGCAAGGACACTTTGCTTGAAACTCCTGCCTCCCCAGCAGAATTACCTTTGTCTCATTGGCCTCATTGAAATGGGTCCTGTGCCCCTCACTGAGTCATCCTGGCAAGAGGATGGAATTACCAGTCAGGTTTCCTCTGGAACTGGGAGTCGGGGTGGTTTCTCCTGAGGCTCAAGGGGGGCTTGAGTGGGATTGAGATTGTGTTGGAAGGAAGAGGGGAACTTTGTCCCGGGCTTTCTCTGTCACCCTGCCCTTTTGGTCTCCTTCGTGGCACTCCCGTTGGGCTACAATCAGGAGCACATTCCTCTGTGTGATTTCATCTATCTCCCTTACTACATGGAAACTCCCCGAGGGCAGGAGCCCTGACCATTCTGCTCAGCAGCAGTGAATACAACCACGATTATAATTAGCACAATGCCATGCAGATAATTATGCTCAATAAATACTTGATGAATAAATGATTGGTAATATAAAGGGAATGAATACATGAATGAATAAATGTGTGCAGTTTAAAGAGAAGATGTGAAGAAAAGGTGGGAGTGGAGGTGACAATGGCGGCTCAAGGGGACCCTCCTTTCCAAGGCAGCCCAAGGATAAAACAGGAGGGGGCTTCCTGCTTTTCAAGGCAGCAAGGGTGGCAGCTCTGGGTCAGAGAGACCGAGGCTCATGCTTTGGCTCTGATACCAGCTGTGTTGCTTCAGATGTGACTCCTCCTCTCTGAGCCTTGCCATCTTCTCTAGAGATATTGTGAGAATTCAGTCATTGGACAATTTGTTGAGTACCTACTGTGTAAAGATGCTGGAGTGCATGTAGGAAAAGTGCAGGGCGTTGTGGAAATATTTATGGGATCCAGCTGCAGGCTACAGGGTCGGTGCTTAAGCTGAGGTCTGGAGGATGCACAGGCATCAGCATGTGGCTGGGGTGGAAACGAGGGGAAGGGAAGAGAGCAGGCCCTGAGGCTCTCAGATGGAACCCAGGCTTGTGTGAAGAAAACAAGGCCTGAGCTTAGGGTGAGAAGGGGGGTGTGGCATGAGAGGAGGCAGTGAGGCCAGCTGGGCCAGACCGAAGAGGGTGCGGAGGCCACAGCACACCTTCTAATGTGTGGTTTTATTAAAAAAAATATTTAATTTAATTTAATTTATTATTTTATTTTATGTTTTAGATAAAGTCTTGCTCTGTTACCCAAGATGGAGTGCAGTGGCACAGTCCTAGCTCACCACAGCCTTGAACTCCTGGGCTCCAGTGATCCTCCCACCTCTGCCTCCCGAGTAGCTGGGACTACAGGCGCACCCACCACATATGGTAGTGTAATTTACTCCATGTAGTGGACACCACGGAAGGGATCTGGATGGAACAACAGCTGATGAGATTCAGCTGTCAAATGGAGGAGACACTCAGCCATGTGGACCACACAAGCGGCTGCTACGATTTCCCAGCAAGAGTCAAAGCGGCTTGAACTGGTGCAGCAGCAATAGTGAAGGAGAGGGATGGACTGATTTGAGAGATGCTGCAAGGCAGATCTGGTAAGCCAAGGAGAGTCAGAGATCCTGTCCTTGCTGGCTTCAAGGACACTTGTTCTCACCTGCTTACTGAAAAGTACAAACCAGGTCCTCCCCATCAAGGAGGATAAACCCAAGGGTTTGCAGAGGGAAGCTTTCTTTCACTCTGAGCCCAGGGTATGAGAGGAGAATCAGGCGTAATGCAGTTAAAAACACCATGTAATCAATCACACTAGCTCAAATAAAATGCGATGTTCAAACGCGTTGCCTAGCATTTTCCCACATCAAATGGAGGCCCAGGTGAATCACCAGCATCGCTAGAGTATTGTTATTTGAAGCTGGAAAGGGGATCCTTATTTTTGGTGGATGGAAAGGTTGGTGGGGGGGCAAATATAAGAAGTGTTTAGGGGTCTAAGTTCTAGAAAAACTAACACACTTGTGAGAAGGGGCTGTAATGCCATTGAAAGTGTATGGGATTTGGAGTTGGAAGGCCTGCCTTTGAATCCCAGACTGCTACATATTAGCTGTGTGACCTTGGCAGGTCACTTAGCCTCTCTGATTCTTTTCCTCATCTAGAAAAGGGAGCTGATCACAGTTGCTTCAGAGGCTACTGTGGAAATAAAAGGAAATAATGATAGTGAAAGTGCTTTGTCAACTGCAAAACAATATCAAATGTCGGGGATTATTAAGAAAGTATATTTTAAGCAAAAAAGTCTAATTGGGTGATATTATTGAATTGATGTTAATTGTAGAGTGTGAGGAGAATGTCTTTATCCTTAAGAGAAGCATGCTGAAATATTTAGGAGGGAAATATCAAAATATTTAAAACATTCAAATGGTTTGGAATAAAACAAAATTGTACAGCTCAATGAATGAGCTGTCTACCTATCTATATCTATGTTTTGAAAAATGTGGCAAAACATTAACCACTGGTTAATCTAGGGAAAGGATATTAGTGTTTATTAAGCTATTTTTAACGTTTTAGTAGACTCGAAAACTTTCATAACAAAAATCAGAGGGGAAATCACTTCCAGGTGGGCAGCAGGTCTAACTAGGGAGGCAAAACAATGCCTCAGAAGCTGACAAAGGGCAGTGTCTTCATGGTCTTGGGTAAAGGTGGCATTTGGTAGGCAAGAAACACCCAGCCTCTCTCCCTGGCTGTCCCATCATCTCCTCCTGGTTCCTCCCTTTGGCTGAAGTCAATAATAAGTCCAAAGGCAGAGCCCAGTGATGAAATACAGGATTGGCCTTCAAAGGCATGGAGCCTGGAAGAGGGTAAAGAAGGACAGAGGATGGACCTGAAGGGATAAATAGAGAAAAACAAGCACCTCTCCTTTTGCAGGGCATGGCAGACAGAAGCTCAAATGCCAGATAATCATTTTTCCCAGCCTCCCGATGCAAACTCGGCTATCCCTTCTCCTGTAAAGTCTGTGGCTGGATCTGGCAAGACTTTTCATTTCTAACTAAGGAACAATGCATGATGAGAAGCTGTCATTCCTTCCCTGATTTTGGATATTATGGTGTGAGGATATGATGGCAGGAGCTGCTGCAGCCCCTCTGCCACCAAGAGGATGGCAGAGCAGCCACCAAGAGCCCTGACATAGTTGAGCAACAGGGCCAACGCTGGACCACCTGCTGCTAGACTTCCCCATACATGAGAAAAAGTCTCTGGTGTTGAGATTACCTTGTGGTTGAGTATCTTGTTTCTTGCTGCTCCTAATATCTTAGCCACAGTTGAAGCAACTTCCCTGTCTCTTTTCCCTTAGTAACACCCTGTCCCCAACATGCCAGTTTTTCTACTGTCAGAGCAATGAGAAAAAAATCAACAACAATGAAGGCAAGGAATGGGAGCCAGACACAGTGGCTCACACCTGTAATCCTAGCACTTTGGGAGGCTGAGGTGGGCGGATGGAATCGCTTGAGTCCAGGACTTCAAGACCAGCCTGGGCAACATGTCAAAACGCTGTTTCTACAAAAAATACAAAAATTAGACAGTGTGGTGGCATGCATCTGTAGTCCTAGCTATTTGGGAGGCTGAGGTGGGAGGTGTGGGAGGTGGGAGGATCATTTCAGCCCGGAAAGTGGAGGCTGCAGTGAGGCGAGATTGAGCAACTGCAGTCCAGCCTGGAAATGGGCCCTGGGGAAGAGAAAATCATTGAGGTGCCATCTATCATATCGGAGGTGGGAAATGCAGAAGCATACATCATGGTTTGCATTTCCATACAGGGTGCAGAGCCGATGGATGGAGGAGGCAAGGCTTCACTTCTGGAGTACCTGGTGCAGTGTTTGCCCAGATCCCTGGATCCCTAGTATCAGCTCTTCATACCCATCTTGCAGCTTCTAAGTGCTGTGCTGCTAAGAGCTCCCCACCCCAGGACCTCAGGGGCCACTCTTTCTTGGGCTCTGGAGCCGCATCACTCTTACCAAGAGCCCAGGTAGCCGATGACTAACCCATGTAGAGAAAAATGCCTCACAGCTCCCTTGCCCCAGGCTGGACTAACTCTGAAGCATAATTTATGCTGCAAAGCCCCTCATGGGAGCAGGCTGAGGCTGGGGTTTCACCCCAATTGCTTCTCCACCCTCTTACTCATCTGTCCTGGGAAAGCTCTGCAGAAGATGCAGTGTAAAGTCACAGGCCGTGGCAAACAAAAGACTCCATGGGGTCTTTGCCCTGAGATCTTTGGCTGTGGCACCCTGATCCCTGCATAGATCACCCAAAATCCCTCTGCAGGCTCTCCTGTAAGGTAGAGCTTACAAAGCCCACTACTGTCTGACTCTTTCAAGGATTTACTTCATTTGCACGTGGCTTTTCTCAACACAATGCCATTATCTTGTGGAGAGACCTGAGAACCAGCATTTATGTGAAAGTGAAGTCTAAATCCTCAGGCTCAGGCATTTATGTGGAAGTGAAGTCTAAATCCTCCGGCTCCCTATCCTGTTCAGTGCCTTTTCTGCAGGACAGAGACGGCCAGGAAGCTGACAGCAGAAAGGCGACATTTGCCTGACACAGACTTATTTATCTTCTCCTACTAAAACTTCTTTCGCAAAGAAGTCTTTGCCCTCTGCTGACCCCAGGACCTGTCAAGACCTTGAGCTTGGTAGAGTGTGCTGCCAACACTGCTTCCCTTATTACTCATTTCAGTCACTAATCTGGGACTACATCAGTGGTTCCCAACCCTGGCTGCACTGCAGATTCACGTGAGAGCTTTTCCAAAATAAACCTCCCCTCCTTCCCAGGAATCTCTGGCATAGGTATGAGATCCGGGCAGGTATGAGAGAAAGGAAAATAAGAGAATCTACCTGGTAACTGTAAGGAGGAAGGAATTAACATGTTCTCTAAAACTATGTTAAAAGGTCAGAGCCCAGCATAGTAGTGCATACTTGTAATCCTAGCACTTTGGGAGGCTGAAGCAGGAGGATCACTTAAGCCCAGGACCTCGAGGCTGCAGTGAGTTGAAGTCATGCCACTGTACTCCAGCCTGGGCAACAGAGTGAGACGCTCAGGCATTAGTATTATTCTAGCACCCCAGGTGACTTCAATGAGCAGCAAGGGCTGAGAACCGCTGCATCACAGAAGGGAGCATGTCCTGGGGGAGCCAGGAAGGTCTTCCGAGATGCAGTCCTGTTGGTTAACTTCATTTCCTGACAAAGGGCTGCTAGATCCTCCTGTGGTTCTCAAGTCATCTTTGCGTTTCGTAAAATACTGCTTTCTTTAAAAATTTAAGTATGTGGCGCCTCTGAAACTGTTAACATTTCTGAAGATCGTCATTAACTGCTGGTAACTGTAAAATCCAAGGAGGCAGAAGCAGAGGGACAGGTGTCTGGAGACATGGGTGGCTGCTGCTCCCAGCATCAAAGGTGTTCATCTGCATTCATCCTGTTAGTGGAAGCTGCTGCTCCCCCGTGGAGGGCTGTAGAGCGTGCTGGAGTAAGCGTGGCTGAAGTGTGCGGTTATGTACCCTGTGTACAGACTTTCATAGGCATGTTAAGTTTTGTAAAGTGCTTACTAGATCACAAACATTGCTCTTTTTCAAAAAATCAGAGTTTACCACTTGACAAAAGACATAATTTTCCCCCACACACTCAGAAGTACCACTCTGAGTAATAATTTGGCCCTTACAAAATTATGATTTTCCTGTTATTTTCACCTGTGTTCAAGGGAAGGAGCAAAGCTTGATCTTCAAATGAATAATACAAACATCAATTAATTATCCAGAAAGATTTGCATTTTTTTTCCCATCTAAACCTTTTAATGCCCACCTTCAAAGGCAGAGGATATCTGAGGGAGAGAGTTTCACATCAATTTTACTGTTTCACTTCAGGAAATTCTGACTATTTATTTATTTATTTTTCAGAAAAGATCTTGCTCTAATGCCCAGGCTGGAGTACAGTGGTGTGGTCATGGCTCATTGCAGCTTTGATCTCCTGGGAGTAAGTGATCCTCCTGCCTCAGCCTCCCAAAGTGCTGGGATTATAGCATATACCACTGTGCTTGGCTCTGACCTCTTAACATAGTCTTAGAGAACATGTTAATTCCTTCCCCCAATGGTTACCAGGTTGATTCTCTTATTTTTCTTTCTCTCATACCTGCTGGTTAGGAAAGACATTATATTTCTGTTAAATTCTTTATTTGACTTAGTATACAACATCCCATTTGGGCATATACATAAAAACAAGATTATTCGACCTCACGCAGGAAAAATAATCATTTAATGAACGGTATTTGCCATTTCTTGTCAGGTTTTTTTTGGGAGTGGTGATAAATAGATGCAGCATTTATCTACTGTTCAGTACCAGGTCACTTAGCTTCCTGATCCCTACAAATATTTCGTTCTGAGTTGTGGTTATGCACCAAAGAGAAGTATCAGCACTTCCAGCTCACCACCTGCCACCTGCAGCTTGACCTTTGCCCATTGCTTTGTGGTTTTGTTACTTGTGTGCCATCCTTCTACTCCAGCAGGGGTTCTCAGCCCTGACTGCCCATGGACAGCACTTAGGGCTTAAAAAAGATGGGTGTGCCAGCTCTAGGCCCAGAAATTTTGATTTCATTGGCTTAGGATGGGGCTTAGGCACAGGTATATTACAGCCGACCCTTAAGGAAGTCTAATATGCAGGTGGTTTTGGAAGCACAGTTGTTGACCGTCAGGTCTTCCTGATAGCTGACAAAATTGTGTCCTCTGCCTGGTATCCCCAGCACCTGTGATGGAGTGTGGCACAGGTCAGAGACTCACAAGTCTGCTGTGAATGATGCACCGACTATCTGGAATGCACCCAGAATCCTGGTATCCTCACGCCACAGTATCACCGTCTTCTGATGCATTCCTCAGATGCTGTGAATTAAGCAAGAAGCCAAAATGTCAATTCTAAAGAAGGAAGACTGCTGGAACATGAATTCACCATGGTTCGCCCTGGACCCATGTTCCATTACTTGTTAATATTCAAAGACAATGCCATGGCATTTAGTCAGTAAAAACAAAAAAGAAAAAAAAACCAAGTCAGTATACTGAAAAGGAATATTAAGTTATTCAGAAATGCATGGCAATGGATTGTAGACATGTGAAGCAAAATCAATGCTACCTAAATCCTCCAGAGAATGCTGTGCAGAACAAACATCCCTTTCTTCCATGTGGTTTAAAAAAATAGCTACCTAAAGACAAAATTTTAAAATAGTTACCTGAATACAAAAGCAGAAACCCAACTCTCAATTTTTCATTTCATTTTTGGCTGGTTGGTTGATTGATTGATCCACTCATTCATTCTTTCAATTTGGGCATACTGAACCTCTTTGTCCCAGGCACCGTTCCCTGTGATGGGATTCCACAGTGAACTCAAGTGACCTATGCCCGGTCACATGGAACTTACATTCAAACATGGAAGGTAGGTAAGAAATGAGAAAGCAGACAGCACAGAATTCAGGCAATAATGAGTGTGGTGAGGATCAAATCGCAGGGGCCAGGGAACAGGTGCAGCCCTGGCAGTCATGGAGGGTCTCTGCGATGTGGCCTGGGAGCTTAGGTCTGGATTTCTGAGGGTAGGAGATAGCAAATGCATCGGTGCAGAGGCAGGAACAAGCTGGAAATGTGAGCAAGAGAAAGTCTAGGGGCTAGAACTTGGCAGGAGAAGGAGGAGTGGTAGGAAATGAGACACAGGAGATGGGCTGCACAGGGTTCTGCATGCCATGGGAAGGACTACGCATGGAGATAGTAAAAATGGCAAATGACGTCATCAGTTTTCAGTTTAACAGAATTGCTACCGCAAGAGAGGTCTGTAATAGGAAATGGGCTGAGTGAATGTTCTAGCCCTGGGGAAGCCATTCCATTATTGGGTCAAGCCTTACAAAATCACTTGAGTAAAAAAATAATTGCAAGAACTTTCTTTTCTTCTTGAGTGTTGGGATGAGAGAGGGGGATATTGAGTTTCTTTTTCCCCCAGATGTCCATATAGCCTTTTAATTTTTTTTTTCTTTTATTAGACAGAGTTCCAGTCTATCACCCAGGCTGGAGTGCAGTGGCATGATCTTGGCTCACTGCAGCCTCCATGTCCTGGGCTCAAGCATTCCTCCCACCTCAGCCTCCTGAGTAGCTGGGACTACTGGTGTGCACCACCATGCCTGGCTAATTTTTGTATTTTTGTGGAGATGGGGTTTCACCATGTTGTCCAGGCTGGTCTCAAACTCCTGGGCTCAAGTGATTTTCCCACCTAGGCCTCCCAAAGTGCTGGGAATACAGACACGAGCCACTGTGCTTGGCGCCCCCTGTCTTTTTATTGTCTTAATTTAAACCTCTGTTCAAATGTCATTTCCCCAGAGGCCTTCTTCTCTGCTTCTGGTGGTCTTCAAGGTCTCTACTACTAAAATATATTATACGGTATATCTATTTGTTCACTT
Organism: Alouatta palliata; assembly: GCA_004027835.1. Taxonomy (NCBI): domain Eukaryota; kingdom Metazoa; phylum Chordata; class Mammalia; order Primates; family Atelidae; genus Alouatta; species Alouatta palliata. The sequence continues at coordinate 13,468 of PVKV010038340.1, forward strand.
CATACTTCCCCTTCCATACTGGAATGTAAATCCCTGAGGTCAAGGGCTTCATTTATTTTGTTTTCTGCTGTACTCAGTACAATTCTTGTACTCGGCACATGGTAAGTGCTCAACAAATATCTGTTGAATGAATTAGTTGGAATAAATGCCATTGGGTTTTGCTGCATTTATTTGGGCACAAAGGACTTGGGAGAGCCCTTGTGTTGCTATGTGATTGTTTCCCAAGCAATTCGTGTCCTTTCTAATCTTTCTTCCTTAATCACTTTAAATGTATCAACAAGCACAATTGACCAATTAATAGCGCTTATGCTCTTGTTACCTCATTTGTAATCCATGATTCTCTTTCTATTCGTAATGGCCTTTCAATTTTTCATGACTCAAAATGGACGACATGCATAATGAATACAAATAGCAAACTGATTAAATGTAATGCATATTCTACTGCTTGCTGGGCTTATGCCTGCTATTAATGACAGAAATCCAGCAAATTCTCATGAAAACACCGATGACATACAAGCTTTAATGCAAGATGCTGGAGCACTAGGGGTCCT
>PVKV010038341.1:0-14008 GCA_004027835.1 Alouatta palliata
TTCTTGACAGGGTCTTGTTCTGTCACTTAGGCTGGAGTACAGTGGCACAATCACAGCTCATAAGTGACCCTGCTGCCTCAGCTTCCCAAGTAGCTGGATTATGGGTGGGTGCCACCATACCTGGCTACTTAAAACATTTTTTTTTTGTAGAGATAGTGTCTTCTTATGTTGCTCAGGCTGGTCTTGAACTTCTGGGCTCAAGTAATCCTCCCAACTGTGGCCTGCCAAAGTACTGGGATTATAGGCATGAGCCACCAAGCCCGGCCCAATCTTGTTACTTTAAAAAAAAAAACTTTATTTATTTATTTATTTTGAGACAGGGCCTTACTCTATCACCCAGGATTGAGTACAGTGGTGTGATCTTCGTTCCTTGCAACCTCTGCCTCTGGGGCTGAAGCAATCCTCCTGCCTCACCTTCCTAAGTAGCTGAGACCACAGGCATGCACCACCACACCCTGCTAATTTTTGTATTTTTTGTAAAGACAGGATTTCACCATATTGTCCAGGCTGGTGTTGAACTCCTGGGCTCAAGTGATCCTCCTAACTCATCTTCCCAAAGTTCTGGGGTTACAGACATCAGTCACTGGGCCTGGCCACAGTCTTATTACTTTTAAAGTATATATGACTTGAGACTTTCCTTACTCCATTAAAAGAGAGGATGATGTTTCTCAGATGATATCAAAGGACTCCTCAAGGCATAAAATTTCATTATTCTAATAAAGCATAAATGCCACTGAGCAGCTAATAGTTGCAACAGAGTCATGGTCTTTCTTCTGCAGGTGAGGGGAAGCCACCTCCAGACCCTCAGGCTCAGCAGCCAGAACCAATGGAGGGCTGCTGTCCATCAGCAGGAGTGACTGACAGCTGTAAGAAGTGACAGCTGGTGGCACATGGAGAAGGCACAATTTTTCATCTGAAAAACCAGTGGGGGCTGGCGGTGGTAGGTAGTTAAGTGATTTTCGGGGTCTCTCTAGCACCACAGTTCCATGATTCTGGGAGCGCAGAAGGACTAGTAAGTATCAGGCCAGCAACCTGGGACTATGTCATTTTGCCCACACATCTCAAAAGCCAAAGGAGTGTGAAGTATTAAAGCACATGGAATAAAACCAGCTGCTACTGAGCATCCCTGAAGGACTGGTGCTGTCCGGGAATACGGATGTGAACAAAACGAGCCTGGTTTCTGATCTTGTGCCTCTTATAGCCTGGTACGAGAGAAGTGTTTGACACAGGTAAACAAGCCAATAAGTAACACAAACTGTGACAGGTACTCATGACTTCTCAAAGTCTGAGAAAGTACTAACAGGAGGAACCTACTTTAGATTGGGTGGTTGTGTCAGTTTCGTAAGACTTGCCGTAACGAAGTACCACTAATTGGGTGGCTTAAGCAACAAGATTTATTCTCTCACTGTTCTGGAGGCTGGAAGTCTAAAATCAAGGTGTCGGCACGGTCGTTTCCTTCTGAGGGCTGTGAGGAGCAGTCTGTCCCATGTCCCTCTCTGGCTGCTGGTGACTGCTGGTAGTCTTTGGTGTTCACATCACCCCCATCTTTGCATTCATGTTCATGTTGTATTCCTCCTGGGTGTGTGTCTGTACGTCCAAATTTCCACTCTGTATGTCACATTGGAATAGGTCCCACGTTAATAAAGTCATCTTAACTTAATCATCTGCAAAGACTCTATTTCCAAATAAAATCACATTCACAGGTACTGGGGTTAGGACTTCAACGTATCATTTTGAGGGACACAATTTACTCCAAGTCTCAAATACTCAGACACCCATCCACTGCCACACAAACTCACAAAAGGAGTATGCAGAGGCATCACCAAGGAAAACCACTCTGCTTATCATAATTATGCAGATGAACAAACTCAACCCCGCCCCCACCAGAGGAACCAGGTAGACGCAGAGGTGAACTATGGAAATCATAGAATTTTTCTCCTAGGAGATAATATTTACATTGAGACATGAAGGAAAAAAGGGACAGATGGGCAAAGAGCCAAGAGAAGGACATTCCAAGAAAAGATAAAACCTGTAACAGGGACTTGTGGTAGGAAGGAGCTTGTCACACGTGAGAGTCTGAAAGAGCCCAGCCAGTGAGGAGGACAGGTCGAAAAGGGGAGACAGGGACAAGACCAGGTGGCACAGAAGCAGGGCCTTGCACCTCACCTTAGGGGTTTCAAGCTTATTCTAGGAGTCATGGGGTTTCAAAGTGTAAGGATTTCAAAGGAGGCCAGTGTCACATGAGGGTAGAGACAGGTCTGCAACAATGAATAGCTCTGGGGAGCATGGACTGAGTGGGTCATGGGGCATCTGTGCAGGAAGCTGTAGAGGTGGCAGGTGCATATTCTTTTTGTGAGCTTGGGTGGCAGGGGATGGGTCTTTGAGCATTTGCAATTTGGAATAAATGTCTTTCTCTCATCTAAGGATGGTGGTAACCGTGGAAATGAAAAGAAGTGGATGGATTCTGAGGCATTAGGAGGCTGGACCCACAGGACTGCTTGGACGGACTGGGATTGATATTGATATTTCTAATGTAAATTTTGGTCCAGGTGCACCAGATGGAAGTTTTGGGGCTTGTACATGGCTTCACTCAGTTGATCAGTTTCACTCACAAGAACTCAATGGTGTTTACCTAAGAGCTTGAGTCCAATGCCTTTCACTAGGTGTTGACAAAAGACAGCCCCTAGTTTGCCTTTGAGCTGAGACAGCTTTTGTTCATTCCGCCTAGTGTTCAAATAACAGGGACTTGTCACATAAAAATCTAGACTCCTAGAGCAGAAGGGAGCCTGCAATCTTGCTTGGCCCCAGTGAGCCTGAGGTGAGCAGCAGCTTCCCCCTTTAGAATAACAATGTGCTCTCCAGTACCTCACAGGCGCAGCTCTCCCTCTTGCTCTACACATAAGCACTTCCCTTATTTATCTTACGTATCTCCCTGGTTCCTCTGGGGGGTTGGGCTTGCTCCTCTGCCTAATTATAATAAGCAGAGGGTTTTTCCTTGGTGACTCCTCTACATATTCCTTTTGTGAACTTGTGTGGCAGTGGACGGGTGTTTTTGATTTGGAATAAATGTCTTGCTCTCCAGAGACTTTATAAATTTGAATGAAAAGGAGTGTAATAAATCCCAAAGGTGGACTCTGTGATTTCCATGGAAGGGTTCAAGTTTTGAATGCCGTTGGTCTCTCACTTCATTTTAGTCCTTCTCCCCAGAACTACCTGCAGTTGGCAGCCTTTCCAATAACCGAGGAGAGTGTTATATACACATTATATTCTGTTTAAGAACGCAGAAAAATATATAATACATTTTTGGGGGATCCCTGCAAACATGAAGATATTCTAAGAAATAAAGCTTATATTCAACTCTAGTGTTTAGGGAATTTTAAGCTTTGTAGGAAACCAGGCATTTCCTAGTATTGCTGGAAAAAATGGGAAATACTAGGAAAGCAGGTATTTCCTTGTTTTGGAAAGATGAGACATTTCAGTAATTATAAACGCACTAGAAAATTAATTTGGATATATTCCCCATAAACTGATCTCTAAATTACGAAACCACAAGAAACTATAAATTGCAGAAAACTTTAGCTATGGGAACAAATGTCTTAGCAAAGGTTGCTCAAAGTCTAATGTTTATTTCTTAAGATATATAACTTAGCTAAAGCAAAAGTCTTACCTAGTCTTTTAGAAGCATACTGGCTGGCACATGTAAGTGAGGCTTTATTCACAGGCAAGCAGCTAAAAGGAAATTCTTGTTTCTGTTCTTGAAGAAGTAACCAGGAAGGAAATGGCTATTTCCACTTACATGCTCCGTAAACAACAATGAAATATTAATTAGCAGCAAAATAAAAGGACAGATGACTATTTTGACTCCTGGATCTTTATTGAGCTTCAACTTCCTGTACCCTTTGGCCTAACTGTTTGCCGTTAAACCACAAAACAGGATAAAATGTACCAAAAGCCTGTGGCAGATAGTTACTGGTTACAGTCTGCCACGAACTGAGCCTTACCTCGAGGTGCCATTTGTAATCCCTTCAGCGGTGGGAACAATGGCATTTTGATGGAAAAGTAGTTTTATTAATATCTATATTTCATTGTCCTTTAAAGTGGAACTCCTCAATGATATTTGTGTTGGAAAGTAGGATCCGTCTTATTGAAGCGCCTTAGGAAACTCAAGGAATAAAATGGGGAGAAGGTGAGGGTGATATGATTTGACCAGTAGTTTACTCAGGTTTCTGCCATTCTATGAAATACAATGAATTGTTGACAATGCCCTTTCAACCTGACCATATGAAACATCTTCTGTTTCTTCCCTCCTTTAATATAATGCCAAAGTTCTATCATATTATATAGATGCAGAGGTAAATAAACAAATGTCAGCTGTCAGGAAAACTGACAGCTGGGTTGCATCCCAGAAATAAGTCTTAAGCAATAGATTATAAACAATGTCATAACAAAGCTGATCAATCAGCAGAGGTTCTATCTCAGATTCAGCAGAGATAGAACCATTCTTGTCCCAGTTGGCAAGAAGTCAGGATTGGCTTGATATCTAAATAAAAAGACTCATTTTGGGTCACCATAGGTTAGTTCCCTTCCCTGCCTGCAGCATTCCTGTCTGAAGTCTAGACACTTACTACAGCACGCTTCATTGGTCTTTCCCAATGTTCACCACTCCATCTGTACTCTGGAGGGTCTAAAGATAACATTTTGCAGCAAGGTTCTCCCCACCCCAGTCAGAAATTTGCTGCCTCAGATGAGCTGCTAAGGGTGGAATTCCTGCAAGAGCTTCCACATCACAGTGAATGTAACTGAACAAGAGATATCGTGAATTTTCTCTTGTACCCTCCCCGCTGATTGCAGAACAGTGTTGGAAATACTTTACTTAAGCCAACGAATATTGGAGCAGCACATTGGTGGTGAGGGAGGAAAGTGATGGTGAGTGTAATGAGCATTTTTCTTTTTCACAGCTGAAGACAAATAGTGTTTACTTCTACTTGGCAACGTAGGTGTATAAATGTGTTGGACAGTTAAGTGACGATTTGGGATGTTGGCGAAGCCTGGTAAATGAGACTGTAGTTCACCTTCCTCTCCATTAATCAAAAATAGAAATGTTTTCCTGCTTGCCTGAAAGTATTGACATTATACTATTGCCCCACTACTGAGTGTTTGCTCACAGGCTATTACAAAAAAATTGGAAAATGGATTCGTATTTTGGTTGGTTTAGGGAAACAAAATTGCTCAAGCAACATCTATTTATTGCGCTTTTTTTTGTATCTCTCACACTGCCTAACATTGTGAGAGATATAAAAGAATGGTATTCTTTCCTTTTGATTCTATAAAAGGCTGTTGTTTTCCTTTTTTTTTTTAACCCTTTATTGACACTCTAGAAAAAAATAACAGGTAACATGAGATAGGTTATAGTGTAGTTTTTTTTTTTTTTTTTTTTCTTTACAAGTGATACGGGTTGTTTAATTTAGAAAAGAGAAAGCACACTGTAGGCCTATAGAGGTGGAAAGATTTTTCTTCTCCAGAATTTTTTCTCGTCTCTCTTACCACCCACTGGGTGAGATGCTCATTCTCTGAGCCTCAGAGATGTCCTGGGCACATCCACTCCTTTACTTGCCACATTTTATTATGATTACAAGCTGGTGGCTGGATATCCTGGTTTTCCCAGCACAGTCCCAGTTTATGCCTGTTATCCCAAAATAATCGTTAATAGTTTCCCCTTTTATTCTCAAGAGTAACTCAGTTTAGATGATAAATGTAATTATAACAAAAACATAAACTGAAGACCACATAGCTCAGGTTTTTCTATGCTGTTGCATTCAAAAGAGCACAATCTAACAAACAAAAGTAATTAGAAATGTTTCTTGGGGCTCAAGATCATTAAAGGGGATCTAATTTTTAACCTATAACAACACTCTTCAGAAGTTTATTTATTTCTGTCTTCTCCAAGAACCCCTGATAGCTGTGGCTGCTCTGAAGCTTTTCAAATATAACAACCCTAACTTTACTGACACCCAACTCACATCTCTTACTTTGTCTCTTTTGCCTCTCTTAATGATTTTTTTTTTTTTAAATCATGTGTCTTCTGTTGTCTCTTCTCTTTCCTCTATACATTCTCTTAATTCTGCATTACAAAGCCCCTGAAACCACCTTGGCAAAGACTCTTTGGAAGGTGAGGAAGGAGAAGTATCCGAACTGGCAGACAAAGTTGTTCTGAGTGGGTTGGAAGTGGGAGGAGGGAGGCTGGGAACTCTCATTGATGAGTAAATCTCATCTCTGTCACAAGTTATCTGAGAGAGGAGCTACAAGGCTTATGTCTCAGTGTATAGCACAGTACTTGGCACAAAGAGGAACTTGAAAATGTGAATAAGTGGAGGCAAATTAGGGAGACCCTGGACTCCCTGAGTTTGAGAAGGAGGAAGATTTGAGTGGGTGTAGAGGCAGTTGGAGGGCATTCCAGGGAAAGAAGGATCAGGGAATCTGGATTTATTTTTCTATGGTGGAATGTGCATGAGGATGGGGGACAGTGAAGAGACTTGGCAGAGAGCATTGGAACGCCTCAATGGGGAAAAATGGAGAATCTATTTTTCACTTAATAATGTGGTTTAATAGTGGAAGCCATCTATTGGCTTTCAAAAGTGGAGACACTCAAGAAGGGCTTGAAACCCCTGGAAAAAGATTGTATGGCACAGAGCCAGGGTAGATTCATGAAGCAGGCAGTCACTTGATGGCAGTGCTTTATTAGATAGATTAATTCATCAGTTTTGCTTGGTGTAGATTGTATGCTTTGTACATTGGATTGCATTGTGATGGATAGAGAGCATACAGCACATAGAAGAAACTCAGTAAATGGTGACTAACATCATCACCACCACTATTTTCACCACCACTATCATCACCACCATCAACATCATCATCATCACCACCACCATCACATCACCATTATCATCATCACCTTCATCATCACCATCATTACCACCATCATCATCATCACCACCACCACCATCACCATTATCATCATCACCTTCATCACCACCATCATTACCACCATCATCATCATCACCATTATCATTATCACCAGCATCACCACAATCATCATTATCATCATCACCTCCATTATCATCATTACCACAACCACCATCATCATCTTCTACACTGCTATCATTGTTTTTAGTATTGGGAAAGTTCTGAGACAGAGAGATAAGTTGGAGGATTGTTAAAGGGAGATATCGTGGAAGACAATAGAGAAGCTTCTCTGGAAGAAAGGAGATTCCAAATATTAGAAGAGCTGTGTGGTGAAACAGGGAGGAGAGACCTTCTATAGCACTTTCTTTGTAAAGTTAGTATGAGAGGGGGAATCAGAGAAGCTGATTTCAGTTTGGCATTAATGAACTATCTCATGTTCAAAATGTCTGACTGTGGGATAGCTTATCTCCTGAGGAAGTGAACTCCCTGATATTGGAAGAGGCAAGCAGAATCTAGGTGATTGCCTGCCAGGGATGTTGCACATGCTTTAATAAACATGTGGAAGAGAAGATATACTTCCTCTGAGATCCCTCTGAACTGAAAGAGGCAAGGGACTTGTAGACCTTTAAGGGCTGGACTAAGTTGGTAGTGGTTGGAATGGCAAAAAAGGATCATGGTCTATAGCAGTGGTTCTCAACTGAGGATAACTTTGCCCTGCAGAGAATACTTGGAAATGTCTGGAAACATTTTTGGTTGTCAAAACTGGGGGGAAGGTGCTACTGGCATGTAGTGGGTAGAAGCCAATGACCTGCTAAACATCCTACAATGCACAGGACAGCCCCACCTCCACAATAAAGAACTATTTAGCACAAAATGTCAATAGTGTCAAGGCTGAGAAAACCTGGTCTACATTTTTTTGAGACAGAGTCTCGTTCTGTCACCCAGGCTGGAGTGCAGTGGCATGATCTTGGCTCACTGCAACCTCCACCTGCTGGGTTCAAGCAATTCTCTTGCCTTAGTCTCCCAAGTAGCTGGGACTACAGGTGCATGCCACCATGCTGGGCTAATTTTTTGTATTTTTGGTAGAGACAAGGTTTCACCATGCTGGCCAGGCTGGTCTCGAACTCCTGACCTCTTGATCCACCCGCCTCGGCCTCCCAAAGTGCTGGGATTACAGGTGTGAGCCACCATGCTGGGCCCCTGGTTTACATTTTAATAAGTCCATTGTCTTCTTCTATAGAGTGAAGAGAGTTGCTGGGTGGATAAGTGCTGACTCACATTCACTAGGTCATATTTTCCTAAACAATAAGCCAGAAATATTGCCATACATGCCCTTTATGTTGTAGTTTTCACATGCATCTTAAAGATTCCTCAGTTTTTTCTTCAAAGCTTCTTTGAAGTCAGTTCCACTGGTTAAGAAATGCAGTAGGTGATAAGGACAAACTCACTCTTCAATCTTGTCTGCAATGTAATTCTGGCTGCTGTCCAGCAGGCTCTGTGGAGTGCAGTTTTGTATTTATCCTCCTTCCTGGAGGGTAACTGACTTTTTTGAAGGCTGGAGATGGATAAACAGGATTCATGCTTCATAGATTTTTTTTCTTGGTAGCCTGGCCAATTTCCTCATTTGGTACACAGCTTACAAATATTTAGGGTAACCACATGGCCAGGTTTACCTAAAATCATCATGATTTACTCATATTGTGGTGGGGTGATTATTAATAGTGACTTTGTTTACCATCAAAAGTGTCTTGGCTTAGAAAATAAGTTATATGGCTGCCTACTCTATTACTTGGCCAATGAGTATTTTGATGATACATTCATACCATTTTAAAGAATATCTATAACCTAGGAGGTGTTGGTTTAAAACAACTCACCAACACTAGCTAATCTGATTCATCGTCACCATCATCATAAAAGCTAATCTGTGTAACTTTTCCAAAATAGTGATGACTTCTGTCCTTCAAACCACACTTTTACCCATTTCCTCTCCTAAGTCACAAGCCACATTTGTGACTTGTGTATACCAGGGGGATTAAATCTGTGGCCAGAGACAGAAGTAAATTATTTGCATAGGGTCCTTTCTCTGTGTATCTTTATTGACTTTGGATGTCAACTTTACTTTGAGCCATTGCTCAACTCAGAAACACACTTCTATAAGACAAACAGCACTCCTGTAACCTTTCAGGCAACTTCTTCCTAAATCATGACCAGTTCTATATTAATTCGTACATCCTACTTTGTCTTTGCTATCCACTCTTCAACTCTCTCCTAAACCACTGACGTTTTTTCAACTTTGATTCCCAAAGAGACAATTCGAGCTGTAGTTTCATTGGTTTCCTGAAGCACATAAAAATGATAGATCTGATTAGGTGAAACCATATTTCACAAATACAATGTATAGAGTCTCATCATTGAATACTTCAAACACAAAATGATATCTATTGCAGGAAAGTTTCTGGCCATAAAGACCACAAACTGCCTTCCCTTTGTCTTGATTATGTTTTTCCTCCATTGTACTGTTCTGTGTTATACTCTTCTCAGCTCTTTGGGGCAGGGAGTTAGGGAGTTGTTTGTTCAGCAGGTGCTATGTATAGTAAATTGCTGCATGCATTTATGTTGCTATATAAATAATGAACAATTCTGCACTCACAGACACTTTGATAGCCACAGTGATAATATATATCCCTTATTTTAGAAAAAAATGTACATAAGAGTTTTACCTTGCTTCAGCAGATAAGACATATCAGATTGGCACACGACCATATTTTTCTTTTTCAAGACCATGGTGTAACAGTTCATCAGATTGCTCATAAAATATGCCAATTGCTTAGACTGCAGGTAAACATGATGTTTTTGGTATTCAATCAATCCCAGAAATCATCCCATTTTCTCTTCCCAATTAAATCCCCAAATTTGGGGTTTATAGGTTAAATAATTAGGAGGTTCTTTTCCTATTTCTTCTCTCTGCCCTCACAGCTTAATATGTCAGAGCAGATGTGTAGTCAGAAGCATGGGCTTGGGAGTCAGTCATGAATTGGAAAACTGAACCTATCACTTACCAGCTGTGTGAACTTGGACTTGTTACCTCAGTTGTCTCATATGCTTTAGAGGTTAACAGAACTTATCTGAAAAGGGCACTGTGGCAATTAAACGAGATAGTGTATATGTATACATCTCTAGCACTTGGAACAGAGTAACTCAAAATAAGGCAACAATTCTTTGTAGGCATTCCCATGTCTCTACCCTTAACTCAACTATCATTATCTGTCCAAATACCTGTCCTCATCACTACATAGTGAGCAACTTAAGGCCAGGCACATTGCTTCTTTATCCATGTAGCTCGAGAGTCTAGCCTAGCAAATATGAGGCATTCAGTACATATTTTCTGAATCAGTAAACCAATGGATGAATTTGGCAGTTTTGGAGGGTGTCAATTTATTGTTACTTTCCTTGTCTAGACTTAAAAAAATGCCCTCTGAAAATTTCCAATTGGGAAGTGTTCAGGGTCTCCCACTGTCCTGAGTACAATGTGTGATTTGGTTTTAGGGATGACTGCCTCTCTCTTCCTCTAGCACCAGAGATTGTCTTAGGCTAAGCTGTGGAGTAGATGCTGTTGGTGCCCTACCCACATCACCTTTGCTGGGCAGGTTCCTCCAATCCACAGCTGCTGTGAATGTTGGCTACTGGAAGCACACAGCTATAGCTTTTGGAGATTTCCCCTCTATTAACAGGAGCCTCCTGTTCACAGACATTGGGAGGCTAGACTCACCCTCCCAGTCAGGTAGTCTGCTGTAGCCAATGACTGACTGATGCAGGAGTACAAAAGCCCGACCCATCTGGAATCATGCTTAAACTAAAGCCAGATCAGCTTGATAGGACTGTGGAGCTGGTCAGTCAGCCACGAGGCTGTCAATATTGGGGCTGCACGTCTCAGCCTTCGATCAGTGCACACATATGGGGTAACATGAAGGCCTTTCTACAGTTTTCTTATTAGTGCCCCCTCTGACCTGAGTCTTCAGATTCACTATAACCTCTGGCAGTTTCCTCCTTTTTTTGTACTTTGTTCACATTTGGAAAAGATAGGTCATATTTCAATATTTCCGACGTGAAGATTATTAAACTTACCAAGACTTACCAGTTTCTAGCAAAGGATCAACATACGTTTCTAATGAATGTTTAATAATTCTTGACATTTGCTAAGATAATTAACATTAACAAAATGTTGCCTTAAAAATTTAAGTCCAGAGTGCCAGAATGTTCTCTTTGTATCACTGACAGAAGTACAGGTTAACTTATTTGTGATAAACTATTTTCCAGAATGGTTAGAATATAATGTTCTGATAAGATAGGGAGGGAAATGATAGAACCGATTTTCCAAAGACTGTGTTCAAGTTTGTCAAAAACGAAACCAAATGTATTTTTCCCTCTGACAATATCAAGATTTTGCAATGCTTCAAGTTGGCAAGTATGAACATCTGTTAGCATTAGAGATATGTAGCCAAAAAAATTCTAATAATAGAGATTGTTCACTTGTTACCATGTTGTAACGGAGAGCTGGGATTCAAGACGCAAAGAGCTGGTTTGATCAGTTTGCACAATGCCCAGGAGGTTTCCAGAAATGGATCTGCATCACATCCATCGTCACCACCCAGATCTTGTCTATAAGGTTGGTGCTGGAATGATGTTAAAGACCATTTATTCTAATTTCCCTGTTTTACTTCCCAGATGGAGAAACTGATGACTAAGAAATGCAGTGGCCACACATATTTAAAACCATGTAACAGCCCCTTCCCTGTGCCCTTGAGATGGAAAGACCAAGGGGCTGTTGCTAAGCTGTCTATACTAGTCGGGATCTGAATGAGCCAGGTGGACAGCTCAGGTGGGAGGTATATAAAGGTTGTGTTTTCTCCTATCCTCTAAGTGTAAGGGAACAGGCTGTTCTGTATTACCACAGCCCCACATACGAGGGGGGAAGTGCACAGTGACAACCAATATTCTTACCCACACTCCCATACTCCGGGCTGGTTCTAGGTATTCTAGGATCTTATGGCAACTCTAGGCTGATCCGAGTCCATACTGCCAACACAAAGCTGGAAGTAGCCTGGGGTAGAAGGAGTGGTGTGTGTTTTGGGCCCTGTTATGAACAGCTCTGGGGGTCGAGGATGCTGGCTTTAGATTTCAGTCCTGGGAGAGCCTAATGTATTTTAGAGGTAAGGAAATGTGGAAGAAGTTCAGAATTGGGATTTTTTTCCATCCACCCCTGAGGAGACTGGATATCTTGCCGACAAAGACCACCTGCAGGATGCGTGGGGTCAAGCTGGTTGGGGTGCATACAACACTACGGGTGGATCCAGTGCAGAGGCGGGGGCTGTGACACATGGCATGGGGGCCCCTCAACTATGTGTATGCTACGATGACTTTCAGGAGCCACCTGCTCTCTCCCAGCCTATGTCAATGACCAAAATACTTGAGAGCATTCAGAGACCACCATCAAAGAGTGGAGCCAGGCAAGGGAGTGAAGACTAAGGAAGAGAAAAACAGAATCTAGAATGGTTCTGGTGTAGATCAAATCCTAACTCAGAAGGACACTCATTTGCACTGTGTTCAGAGTACTGCCGATTGCGGTCCCTGCACCCCCCAGAGTGGGCACAGACTCAGAGCGCTGACTCCAATACACGCAATCCTTATGTGTCAAAGGGGAGCTAAGAGAAATAATAAAGTAGCAACCAATAAATAAGTAAACCTGCAACAAACAAACAGACCCACCTCCACCATTACCACTTGAAATGGCTTCATTTTTTAAAAATAACAAACATGGAAATAAAAACCACAAATATCTTCTCCGGTGCAATTCTCTCTCAAGAGCCATAAGCAGCTTTAGGAGAAGGAAAATAGATTGTGTTGGTAGCAAAACGATTGCCCATGACATTTTCAGAGGGAATGGAATTCTGAGAAGTGATACAGCTGTGAGAAAACACAGTGCTTAATGCGTTAAGTTTATTTCATGAACTTCTTTTTAATACTAGCAGGCAGAGACTTTTAGAAATGACACTGTGCCCTTCCTAAACTCTGGAGTCATATTACTTAGTATTTGTGGTAATTTTCAATCAAGAGAGTCATTGCCATCACTGCAGATATTCAGATAGATGACAAGTAATAGTGATATCAGACTGGAACAGGAAGCAGCCATGGAGTGTTTTCCAGTGTATCTATAGGTAGCTGCTCCATCACAAGATTCTTGATTGAGGTTGGGTGGAGGGCACAATCCCCCTACGTCCGTAGTCACTTCATATGTGTTTGATTTGAGGACCTTTGAAATAAGAGCTTTGGTCTAGCAATGTTGGCATTACAACTATATTCTGATGGAGGATGGGAGCTGGAGAACCCAGCAATGGAGCAGGGACTAAGACCGTGTGTGATGCCAGATATATAGCTCTCACCTCTGTTTGCGGGACCAGCAGCGGTTCTGAACCTTTTCTTCTCTCCTACTTCTGTACACTTGAGGGCTGGTATTCTCATGCACCACACATTGCCATGCATATTTCTGAATTTTGATGAATCCCCACAAAATGTTGCAGAGAAGTAGAGCAAATAACATTACAATTTTTATGGTATTCATAAAATATATTTTATAAGCATGTGAGTAATGAATCAGCCCTTTTGGAGGTCTCAAAACTTGTCCTTCTACCAAAAAATATGACTTATCCAATTTCAAAAAAAATGATTGAACTTATAAAGAGGGACTTGATGCTTCCAGACTGTCACTCCATAAGCAATATTAACCAGCTAGAAAGTATGTGCTGTTAAATAATGAACACAAATAAAACTTATTTCATACAAAAATCACAACATGCAGATGTATTGGTTTTCAACATACTCTTATTACTATGAATAATATTATTGCTGATTTCATTTGATAATCATTTTTTCTACCTTTGATTTTAAAATGACAGTTGGGATGCGCTCAGCAGCACGCTGGTAGCATCCTTCTTACCTGTGTGCACTGAAGCCCTGGATATGCCTATCAATCATGCTTCTTCAGCTA
>PVKV010038342.1:0-14005 GCA_004027835.1 Alouatta palliata
GGGGCCTGACCACATTGTCATCCACCACATCATATGGCTGCAGAACTGACCAGGACATCCCCAAGATGGCGAGCCTGGGGGAGGCTCCTACCAGCAGCAGTGGCGAGCTCCTCTATTAGTGCCCAGGTTTCTGCAGGATGGAACTTTCATTCAGTCTAGCTGTGCCTCCTTCTCCTCATCACTCCCTCACTAATCAGAATAAAGTCGAGGTAGGCTGGGAGACCAAATGAGTCCCGTAAGAGATGATGGAAATGACCGGTGCAGGGGCTTGAATTAAGGTGAAGCCTTACGTCAGAGCACGTCCTGCTCCTTGAAAAGCCACAGGTTGGAATCTGGAGCTGACTCTGGTCTGGCAAACTGCAGGGATTTGGGTTTCAGTAAGCGACCTTTCTGTTGGCACTAGTTGAGGAGGGCTTGCCGTGACGTCAAGCCTTCGAGGCCCCACCAGGGAGGAGGGAGGAGGGAGGAGAGAGGAGGGAGGATCTGGGCAGCTGCTTCCAGTAAAAGGCAGGCATTTTGGCAGCTGGCAGTTTCGAAGGCTTGTTGCTATTGTAAATCATAATAAGCTGATTATTGCAGTATTTGTTCTTAAAATTTCCCCAAATTATTCCAGCTGCGTCATGAGTTAGAATATGATTGTGAGTGTTTATGCACACGAAGAGCCCTCAGCTTTTCTTCATCTTTCTCAATAACTACGTGAACTAGAAACCCCAGCCTCCTGCTCCAGCACAGGCCAGTACTGGCAAGGACTGCTGCGGTCTGCTGCAGAGCGCTGCATCCAAGTCCCCTGGTCTGGCAGCAGAGTCACCGGAGTTGACCCTTAGCTCTGAGTAGACACATGGGCTTCTTTGGTATCAAGACTTAAGAGTTTCACAGGGATTTAATTTGGTCTCAGAGTCACCAAGACATGAGTGAAAACTGTGGATCTGGGAGACTTCAAGCCCTATTCAAACAGAGTTCTCCACCTGCAGGCTGTGCCACCCTTCCTCTGTCTGGGTTGTGCCAGAGCTGGACCTGCCAGGTGCCAGAATGCTAGAGCTAATGTTTGTGTCAGTTTTTCCATTATAAAATGTCACCCCCCCATAAATACACATCCTCTATTTGTACTGTTATAAAAAATATATATTAACCATTTGTACTTCGTAATAAAAAATACACACCCTCTGTTTGTAATCTGCTATACAAAATATACAAACTCACAAAATAGTCTTTTATAAAATAGTCTTTTATAAAAAATATAAACCCTCTACTTGCACTCTATTAAAAAAATATATACATCCTCTATTTGTACTTGGTGATAAAAAATATACACACTAACAAATTAGTCTTTTATAAAAAATATAAACCCTCTATTTGTATAATGTTATAAAAATATACATCCTCTTTCTTCTCTGTTATAAATAATATACAACCTCTATAGTCTGTTTTTAAAAATATACACTCTCTATTTTACTGTTATAAAAAATGTACACCCTCTGTTTGTACTCTGTTTTACAAAATATACACACTCACAAAATAGTCTTTTATAAATAAGTTAAATGCTCTATTTGTACTCTGTTAAAAAATTATACACCCTCTGTTTGTACTCTGTTATAAAAAGAATACACCCTCTATTTGTATTGTCTTATAAAAAAACACACTCACAAAATAGTCTTTTATAAAAAATATAAACCCTTTATTTGTACCCTGCTATAAAAAATACACACCCTCTATTTGTACTTGGTTAAAAAAAAAATACACACGTTCACAATACGGTCTTTTATAAAAAATGTAAAGCCTCTATTTTTACTCTGTTATAAAAACATACAAACTCTATTAGTACTCTGATATAAAAAATATACACACTCACAATATAGTCTTTTATAAAAATATAAACCCATTATTTGTACTCTTTTATAAAAAATATACACCCTGTATTTCTACTCTGTTAGAAAAAAATATATACACACACAAAACAGTCTTTTATAAAAACTATTCACCCACAATTAGTACTCTGTTATAAAAAATATGCACCCTCTATTTGTACTCTGTTATAAAATATATAACCCCTCTATTTGTGCTTTGTTATAAAAAATATATACCCTATTTTTTACTCTGTTATAAAGGAAAAACACTAAAAATTGTCTTTAATAAAAAATGTAAACCCTCTATTTCTCCTCTGTTATAAAAAACATACTATCTAATTTGATTATGTTATAATATATATACACCCTCTATTGGACTCTGTTATAAAAAATATACACATTCACAAAATAGTCTTTTTCATAAAATATAAACCCATAATTTGTGCTCTTTTATAAAGAATATGCACCCTTTATTTTTACTCTGTTATAAAAAATATACACACTCAAAATATAGACTTTCATAAAAAATATGAACCCGCTATTTGTAGTCTGATATAAAAATATACATCCTCTAAGTTTACTCTGTTATTAAAAATATACACACTCACAAAATTGTCTTTTATAAAAAATATAAAACTTCTGTAGGTCCTCTGTTATAAAAAAATATACCCAATCAATTTGTATTGTCTTATAAAAAAAACACACTCAAAAAGTAGTCTTTTATAAAAAATATAAACCCTGTATTTGTACTTTGTTATAAAAAACACACACACTCACAATATAATGTTTTATAAAAAATATAAACCCTCTATTTCTACTCTGTTATAAAAAACATACACTCTCTATTTTTACTTTGTTATAAAATATATACACTCTCTATTTGGACTCTGTTATAAAAAACATATACTCTCAAAATAGTCTTTTACATAAAACATAAACCCTCTATTTTTACTCTGTTATACAATACATACACCCTCTATTTTTACTGAGTTATAAAAAATATATGCATCTTCTATATGTACTGTGTTATAAAAAAATATACACACTCACAAAATAGTCTTTTATAAAATATATAATTCCTCTATTTGTACTGTTATAGAAAATATACACCCTCTATTTGTACTCTGTGATAAAATTTACACACTTAGAATATGGTCTTTCATGAAAAATATAAACCCACTCTTTTTTGTCTGTTACAAAACTGTACACCCTCTAACTTTACTGTTATTAAAAATATACACACTCACAAACCAGTCTTTTAAAAAAAAAAAAACCTCTATAAGTACTCTGTTACAAAAAATATACACCTTCTGTTTGAATTGACTTACAAAAAGAAGACACACTCACACAATAGCCTTTAGTAAAATATATAAACCCTCTATGTGTACCCTGTTAAAAACATATACACCCTCTATTTGTACACAATTTAAAGTAATATACACATTCACAAAATTGTCTTTTATAAAAAATATAAACTCTCTATTTGTACTATGTTATAAAAAATATACACCCTGTAGTTGTATTCTGTTACAAAAAATGTACACATTCACAAAATAGTCTTTTATAAATAATATAAAGGCTCTATTTCTACTCTGTTAAAAGATTATACACCCTCTATTTGTACTGTTATAAAAAATATACACTCTCTATTTGTACTGTTATAAAAAATATACACACCCACAATATAATCTATTAAAAAATATAAATCCTCTATGTGTACCCTGTTATAACAATATACACCCTCTATTTTTACTCTGTTATAAAATACATACACCCTCTATTTTTACTCAGTTAAAAAATATATACACACTCAAAAAATTGTCTTTTATAAAAAATATAAACACTCTATTTGTACTCGTTTATAAAAAATATACACCCTCTACTTGTACTCAGTTATAATAATATACACACTCAAAAAACAGTCTTTTATAAAAAAATATAAACCCTCTATTAGTACTCTGTTATAAAATATATACATCTTCTATTTGTACTTGGTGATAAAAAAATATATACACACTAACCAATTAGTCTTTTGTAAAAAATGTAAACCCTCTAATTTTTTTTTTTTTTTTTTTTTAAAGATGGGGTTTCACCATGGTGGCCAGGCTGGTCTTGAACTCCTGACCTCAGGTGATCCACCCACCTCAGCCTCCCAAAGTGCTAGGATTACAGGCGTGAGCCACCGCACCTGGCCTGATTGTGTTTTTTTTGTTGTTGTTTATTTTTAACCCTCTAATTTTACTCTGTTATGAAACTATACACCCTCTCTTTCTTCTCAGTTATAGAAATAAACAACCTCGGTTTATACTCTGTTTTAAAAAATATACACCCACTCTTTGTACGCTGTTTTAAAATACATACATCCTCACATTCTACCCTGTTATAAAAAATATACAACCTGTATTTGCACCGTTATAAAAAATATACACGTTCTATTTGTACTCTGTTATAAAACACACACTCACAAACTGTCTTTTATAAAAAATATAAACCCTCAATTTGCACTCTGTTATAAAAAATATACACTCACAAAATAGACTTTTATAAAAAATATAAACCTCTATTTGTACTGTCACATTAAAAGAAAACCTTCACAATGTAGTCTTTTTTTAAAAAAATAAACCCTCTATTTGCACCTTATTATAAAAAAATTAAACTATCTAGTTGTATTCTGCTATAAAAAATATACACACTCATGCAATAGTCTTTTATAAAAAATATAAACCCCCTATATTTACTCTGTTATGAATAAACACACCCTCTAATTGTACTCTGTTATACAAATAATACACCCTCTACTGGTACTCTGTTATAAAAAATATACAACTTTTATTTCTACTGTGTTATAAAAAATACATATTCTCTATTTTCCTCAGTTATAAAAAATATACACCCTCTATTTCTTCTCTGTTATGAAAAATATATACACCCAAATTTTACTCTGTTGTACAAAATGCACACATGGACAAAATAGTCAGTTATAGAAAATATACACTCTCTATTTGTTCTGTTTTAAAATATATACACCCTCTATTTCTACTCTGTTATAAAATATATACCACCTCTGTTTCTACTCTGTTTGAAGAAATATGTGCCTTCTCTTTTTACTCTGTTATAAAAAATATACACCCTCCATTTGTACTCTGTTATAAAAAATATACACCCACAATCATTACTCCATTATACAAAATACACACACTCAAAAAATAGTCAGTTATAAAAAATTTACAGCCTCAATTTTTGCTCTGTTATACAAAATACACACACGCACATATAGTCTGTTATGCAAATATACACCCTCTACTTGTACTCTGTTTTAAAATAAATACACCTTCTATTTTCACTCTGCTATAAAATGTGTACACCCTCTATTTTGGCTCTGTTATAAAAAAATATGCACCCTCTGTTTTTACTCTGTTATAAAAAATATACACCCTCTATTTGTAGTCTGTTATAAAAAATATATACCCTCTATTTTTACCCTGTTATACAAAATATGCACAGTCACAAAATAGTCTGTTAAAAAATATATACACCCTCTACTTCTACTGTTTTAAAAAAATTACACCCTCTATTTCTAGTCTGTTATAAGATATATTCACCCTCTATTTCTAGTATGTAATAAAAAATACATACCCTCTATTTTTACTCTGTTATAAAAAATATTCACCTTCTATTAGTACTATGAAATAAAATTATACACCCTCTATTTTTACTGTTATATAAAATATACACCCTCTCTTTGTACTCTGATATAAAAACTATGCCCCTTCTGTTTCTACTCTGTAATAAAAAACATAAACCCTCTATTTGTTCTCTGTAATAAAAAATAAACACCCTCTATTTTAATTCCATTATGAAAAATATACACCATCTATATGTACCTTGTTATGCAAAATTCACCACTCACAAAATAGTCTGTTATAAAATATATACACCCTCTAATTGTACTCTGTTTTAAAATAAATACACCCCTTATTTATACTTCATTATAAAAAATACATACCCTCTAATACTGCTCCGTTATAGAAAAATAAAGCATCCATTTCTACTCTGTTACAAAATATATACAAACTCTATTTCTGCTGTTATCAAAAATATATACCCCCTAATTTTACTCTGTTATACAAAATACACACACTCACAAAATAGTCTGTTATAAAAAATATGCACCCTCTACATTTACTCTGTTTTAGAATAAATACAACCTCAATATGTACTCTGTTATAGAAAATATATACCGTCTGTATCTGCTCCTTTATTAAAAATATACACCCTCTATTTCTACTCTTCTATAAAATATATACACCCTCTAATTCTGCTCAGTTATAAAAAATATATAGCCCCTAATTTTACTCTGTTATACAAAATACACACATGCACAAAATAGTCTTTTATAAAAAATGTACACCCTCTATTTGTTCTGTTTTAAAATAAATACACCCTCTAATTCTACTCTTTACTAAAACATACATACCCTCTATTTTTACTCTGTTATAAAGATATACACGCTCTATTTGTACTCTGTAATAAAAAATATACACCCCCTATTTCTATTGTGTTATAAAAATATACACCCTCTATTTCTGTTCTGTTATAACAAATATACACCCTCTTTTTTACTCTGTTTTACAAAATACACACTCTCACAAAATACTCTGTTAAAAAAAATATACACCGTATAGTTGTACTCTGTTTTAAAATAAATACACCCTTTATTTCTATTCTGCTATAAAAATATGCACCCCCTAATTATACTGTTTTAAAATAAATTCACAATCTATTTGTTCTCTGCTATAAAAAATATATACCCTCTATTTATACTCTGTTATACAAAATACACAAATTCACAAATAGTCTGTTATAAAAAGTATACACCCTCTACTTGTACTGTTTAAAAATAAATACACCCCCGTATCTACTCTTGTATAAAAAATATACACCCTCTATTTCTGCTGTTATAAAAATATATTACCATCTATTTTTACACTGTTTTACAAAATATACACCTTCTATTTGTACTATTATAAAAAATATACACTACTAGTTTTTACTCTTTCATACAAAATATACACACTGACAAAATAGTTGATATACAAAATATACACCCTCTACTTGTACCCTGTTTTAAAATCAGTACACCCTCTCTTTCTGCTCTGTTATAAAAAATACACACCCACTATTTCTACTATGTTATAAAATATATATATCCTAAATTTTTACTGTGTTACAAAAAAATGTATACCTTCTACTTGTTCTATGTAATAAAAAAAATACACCCTCTATTTTTACTCTGTTATAAAAAATATACACCCTCTCTTTGTACTGTGTTATATAAATATACCCCTTCTATTTCTACTCTTTAAAAAAGTACACCCTCTATTTGTACTCTGTTATAAAAAATATACACAGTCTCTTTTTACTCTGTTATACAAAACACACACACTCACAAAATAGTCTGTTATAAAAAATATACAACCTCTACTTGTACTCTGTTGTAAAATAAATACACCCTCTATTTCTACTCTGTTATAAAATATATACATCCTCTATTTGTACTCTGTTTTAAGAAATACACACCCTCTATTTTTCTCTCTTATACAAAATACACACACTAAAAAAATTGTCTTGTGAAAACTATGATGTTCTACTTTTACTTTCTTTTAAAATCAATACAACCACTATTTCTACTCTGTTATAAAAAAAATACACACCCACTATTTCTACTCTGTTATAAAAATATATACACCCTTTTTACACCGGCATAAAAATTATACATCCTCAATTTGTACTCTGTTATAGAAAATATACACCCTCTACTTGTACCGGCTTTAAAATAAATACACCCCCTAACTCTACTCTGTTCTAAAAAATATATACCCTCTACTTATACTCTGCTGTGAAATTATATATCCTTTATATTTACTATGTTATTCAAAATACACACACCCACAAATTAGTATCTTATAAAAAATATACACAATCTACTTGTACTTTGTTTTAAAATAAATACACCCCCAATTTCTACTGTTATAAAAAATATACACCCTCTATTTCTGCTCTGTTATAAAAAATGTATACCCCATATATTTACTCTGTTATACAAAACACACACACTCACAAAATACTCTGTTTTAAAATATATACATACTCTAATTCTACTGTTATAATCTATATATACCCTGTATTTTTACTCTGTTATAAAAAATATACACCTTCTATTTGTACTCTGTAATAAGAAACATTAGCCTCTATTTTTATTCTGTTATAAAAAATATGCACCCTCTATTTGTATTCTGTTATAAAAAATATACCTCTTCCATTTCTAGTCTGTAATAAAAAATATACACCCTCTGTTTTTACACTGTTAGAAAAAATATTCACCCTCTATTTTTCCTCTGTTATACAAAATACACACACTCACAAAATAGTCTGCTATAAAAAATATACACCCTATACTTCTACTCTCTTTTAGAATAAATACACCATCATTTCCACTCTGTTATAAAAAATATACACCCCCTACTTATACTCTGTTAGAGAAAATATGTACCATCTATTTTTAGTCTGTTATAAAATATATACATCCTATATTTTTACTGTGTTTTAAGAAATTTACACCCTCTATTTCACTCTGTTAAATGTAATACACACATTGAGAAAATAGTCTGTTATAAAAAATATGTACTCTCTATTGTACTCTGTTTTAAAATAAATACACCCTCTATTTCCATTGTCTTATAAGAAATGTACACCCTCTATTTATACTCTGTTATAAAAAATATATACCCTCTATTATTATTCTGTTATACAAAATGCACACACTCACAAAATAGTCTGTTACAAAAAATGTACATAATGTACTTGTACTCTGTTTTAAAATAAATACACGCTCTATTTCTACTCTCTTGTAAAAAAGTGTACACCCTCTGTTTCTACAAATTTGTAATATATATATACCCTGTATTTTTACTCTGTTATAAAATATATACACTCTGTATTTGTACTCTGTAATAAAAAATATACACCCTCTATTTTTACTCTGTTGTAAAAAATATACACCCTCTCTTTGTACTCTCTTTTATAAAATATGCCCCTTCTTTTTCTACTCTGTAATAAAAAATATACACCCTCTACTTTTACTCTGTTATAAAAAATATACACCCTCTACTATTACTCTGTTATATAAAATACACACACTCAAAAAATAGTCTATTATGAAAAACATACACCTTGAACTTGTGCTGTATTTTATAATAAATACAACCATTATTTCTACTCTGTTACAAAAAATATACACCCTCTATTGTACTCTGTTATAAAAAATACACTCACAAAATAGTGTTTTATAAATAATATAAAACCTCTATTTCCACTCTGTTATAAAAAATATACAAACTCTATTTGTACTCAGAGTTAAATAATATACCCACTCACAAAATAGTCGTTTATAAAAAAATACAAACCCTCTCTTTGTACTCTGTTATATAAAATATACACCCTCTATTTGCACTCTGTTATTAAAAGTGCACACACTCACAAATAGTCTTTCATAAAAAATATATACCCTCTATTTGTACTGTGTTATAAAAAATACACACACACAATAGTGTATTATTGTAAATAAAAACCCTCTAATTGTACTGTGTTATAAAACATATACACCCTCTATTTATACTCTGTTATTAAAAAAATACACACACATAAAATAGTCTTTTATAAAAAAAATAGAAAGCATCTATTTCTACCCTGTATTAGAAAATATACACCCTCTATTTGTAGTCTGTTATAAAAGATATACACTCTCTAATTTTACACTCTTATAAAAACTACACACAGTCAGAGAATAGTCTTTTATAAAAAATATTAACCATCTATCTGTACTCTATCATAAAAAATATACACACTCACATCTATCTGTACTCTGTCATAAAAAATATACACACTCACAATATTGTGTTTTATAAAATACACTCTATTTTTACTCTGTTACATAAAATATAAAGCCACTGTTTGTACTGTTATAAAAAATATACACACTCAAACATTAGTCTTCTATAAAAAATACACTCTCTATTTGTACTGTTATAAAATATGTACACCTTCTATTTGTACTCTATTATAAAAAATATATACTTTCTATTTGTACTCTGGTATTAAAAATATACAAACAAAAATTTGTATTTTATAAAATATATAAGATGTCTATTTTTACTTTGTTATTAAAAACATACACCCTCTAATTGGACCTGGTTATAATATATATAAATATATATATATATATATATATATATATATATATATACACACTCACACTACACACTTATATAAAAATATAAACCCTCTATTTGTACTCTATTTGTATTCTATTATAAAAAATATAAATCCTCTATTTTTACTCTGTTTTAAAAATATACACCATCACTTGAACTGATTTAACCAAAATACACACCCTCTATTTGTAGTATGTTATAAAAAAAATATACACACTCAGAAAGTAGTCATTTATAAAAAATATAAACCCTCTATTTGTACTCTGTTGTGAAAATATACAGCCTCTAATTTTACTGTGTTATAAAAAAGACACACCTTCTATTTGTACTCTGTTTTAAAAATTACACAGTCTCTGTTTTTACTCTGTTATATAAAATATACACTTTCGTCCCTATCGACTCTGTTATTTAAAAACATACACCCTCACAAAATAGTCTGTTATAAATAATATAATCCCTCTATTTTTATTATTTATAAAACATATACGTGCTCTAATTGTAATCTGTTGTAAAAAATATACACATTCTATTTGTACAGTGTTATAAAATATACACCCTCTATTTTACTCTGTTGTAAAAAAATATATGCCCTATGTTTTTACTGTGTTATATAATATATACACACTCGTTTTACTCTGTTATAAAAATACACATTCACTAAAGGTGTGTTATAAAAAAATAAACCTTCTATTTCTACTCCTTTATAATAAACATAAATCCTCTATTTGTATGCAGTTTTTAAAAATATACACCCTCTAATTTTGCTCTGTTATTAAAAATATAAACCCTGTATTTGTACGTTATAAAAAACATACACCCTATATTTGTACTGTGTTGTACAAAATATATCCCTTCTATTTATACACTGTTATATAAAATATACACACTCACAAATTGGCCTGTTATAAAAAATATAAACCGGCTATATGTACTCTTTTATAAAAATTATACACTACTTTTCTCTGTTATAAAAAATATACACCATCTATTTGCTCTCTCTTATAAAAAATATACACCTCTGTTTGACTATGTAATAAAAAATAGACACCCTCTATTTCTACTCTTTTGTGAAATATATACACTCTCACAAATTTCTCTGTCATAAAAAATATACACTCTCTCTTTGTACTATGTTAAAAAAAATACACATTCACAAACTACTCTGTTATAAAGAAATATACACCCTCTATATATACTCTGCTTTAAAGTAAAGAAACATTATTCAGCTACTCCGTTGCAAAAAATACAAACCTTCTATTTCTACTGTGTTATAAAAAATATAAACCCTCAATTTGTACTCTGTTATTAAAATATACACCCTCTATTTCTACTCTGTTATAATATATTTACGCCCTCTATTTCTACTGTGTTATAAAAAATATACTACCTCTAAATATACTCTGCTTTATAATAAATAAACAGTCTTCTGCTACTCTGTTATAAAAAATATAAATCCTCTATTTTAACTCTGTTTTAAAAAAATATAAAACCAACTTTTACACTTTTATAAAAAATATACACCCTCTATTTATACACTGTTATAAATAATATACAACTTCTATTTCTACTATTTTATAAAAAATACACACCCCCAATTTGTACTCTGTGATAAAAAATATACACTCTGTAAATATACTCTGCTTTAAAATAAATAAACTCTCTTCTGCTACTCTGTTAAAAAAATATATAAATTCTCTATTACTACTCTGTTATAAAAAATGTGCACCCTATAAATATACTCTGCTGTAAAATAAACTCTTCTTCTACTATGTTATAAAAAAATATAAACCCTCGATTTATACTCTGCAATAAAAAATATACATCCTCAATTTGTACTTTTTCATAAAAGATATACACCCTCTATTTCTCCTATTGCATAAAAAATACTCACCCTCTAAATATACTCTGCTTTAAAATAAATAAACACTGTTCTGCTACTCTGTTATAAAAAATATAAACCCTCTATTTCTACTCTGTTTTAAAAATATACACCTTCAAATTGTACTCTGTTATCAAAAAATATACACCCTCTAAATATACCCTGCTTTATAATAAATAAACACTTTTCTGTTACTGTTATAAAAAATATAAACCCTCTAATTCTACACTGTTATAAAAAAATATACACCCTCAATTTATACTCTGTCATAAAAAATGTCAACCCTCTATATCTTCTGTTATAAAATATTTACACCCTCTATTTCTACCCTGTTATAAAAAATATACTACTTCAAAATATACTCTGCTTTAAAATACATAATCACACTTCTGCTACTCTGTTATAAACAATATGCACCCTATATTTCTACTCTGTTATGAAAAATATACACCCTCAAATTGTACTCTGTTATGAAAAATATACACCTCCATATTTAGTAGTATATATAACTCTCCTTTAAAATAAATAAACAATCTTCTGTACTCTCTTATAAAAAATATAAACCCTCCATTTCCACTCTGTCATAAAAAATATACAACCTCTAAATATACTCTTCTTTAAAATAAATAAACACTATTCTGCTTCTCTGTTATAAAAAATATACACTCTCTATTTCTACTCTGTTATAAAAAATATACACCCTCAATTTGAACTCTGTTATAAAAAATATGCACCCTCTAAATAATACTCTGCTTTGTAATACTCTTCTGCTACTCTGTTGTAAAAAATATACACCATCTATTTCTACTCTGCTATAAAACATATACACACTCAATTTGTACTCTGTTATAAAAAAATATACACCCTCTATTTCTACTCTGTTATAAAAAAATACACCCTCAAATTTTAGTCTGTTATAAAAAATATACACCTACTACATGTACTCTGCTTTAAAATAAATAAAAACTCTTCTGCTACACTGTTATAAAAATATAAACCCTTTATTTCTCCTCTGTTATAAAATATATACAACCTAAATTTGTACTATGTTGTAAAAAACTATACACCTCTATTTCTACTCTGTAATAAAAAATATACACCCTCAATTTGTACTGTTATAAACAATATACAGCCTCTAAATATACTCTGCTTTAAAATAAATGAACACTCTTCTGCCGCTCTGTTATAAAAAATATAAACCCTCTATTTCTACTCTCATATAAAAAATATACAACCTATAAATATACTCTGTTTTAAAATAAATAAACACTCTTCTGCTACATTGTTATAAAAAATATACACCGACTAGTTCTACTGTGTTATAAAAAATATACACCCTCTAAATATAATCTGCTTTAAAATAAGTAAACATGCTACTGTTACTCTGTCATGAAAATTATACACCCTCTATTTCTACTCTGTTATAAAAAATATAAGCCTTCTATTTCTACTCGATTATAAAGAATATAAAACAGGTAAATATACTCTGCTTTAAAATAAATAAGCACTCTTACGTGACTCTGTTATAAAAAATATAAAAACTCAATTTCTGCTGTTATAAAAAATTTGCACCATCTAAATATACACTGCTTTAAAATAAATGAACACTGATCTTCTACTGTTATAAAAAATATGCATACTCAATTTATACTCTGTTATAAAAAATATACACCCTCTATTTCTTCTGTGTTATAAAATATATATCCCCAGCTTTGTTCTTTTTGCTTAGAATTGACTTGGCTATGCGGGCTCTCTTTTGGTTCCATATGAAGTTTAAGGTGGTTTTTTCCAGTTCTGCGAAGAAGGTCAATGGTAGCTTGATAGGGATAGCGTTGAATCTGTAAATTACTTTGGGCAGTATGGCCATTTTCACAATATTGATTCTTCCTAGCCATGAACATGGAATATTTCTCCATCTGTTTGTGTCCTCTCTTATTTCATTGAGCAGCGGTTTGTAGTTCTCCTTGAAGAGGTCCTTTATGTTCCTTGTTAGTTGTATTCCTAGGTAT
>PVKV010038343.1:0-14002 GCA_004027835.1 Alouatta palliata
AAAAAAAATAATAATGTACAATAAACAGTAAAATAAAATATGCATTTTCTCTAAATTGAGGCTGGATCAGGCACAACACCGTTCTTTTCTGAAGCTTTGTAGAATGGAATACACATATTGTATGACATTTTCCATACACTTTTTCTAGTAAATATAGGTTAGCCTAGGAGAACAATGTAAAAACTATTTGAAAAAGAGATTGGAACAGAAATCCAAGTCTACATAACTGGTGTAGGTATAAAGTATGTCACGGAAATGTCAGAAGGGGAATGAGAAAAACAATTGTTTGAAGTAGTGTATAAAACAGAAATAAAATCTTTCTGTTGTGACAGTTTTGGAACCAAGCTTGCATTCAAATTTTAACAAAAAATGAGGATTCTTATAGGACGTTCAAGACTCCATTTGCACAGTTTTCTACATTGTATAAGGCATTGATAACAAATTATTCACCGAAACCTGAATGATGGAAGAATGTACACATTGCAAAGTTAAATGATTACTTAGCGACTGCACAGGAGAAAAGTAAATTTGAAATTGTTAACCAAGAAAATTTATGACATCTGAAAAATCCAAAGAGGAAAACAACAGAAAAGATGCCAATCGTTCTAATCATATGGCATAATAAGGAATTGAATGTTTTAGTTTCCTCAGCTGTTATTAACACATGATAAGCAAATTAAAATGTTTCAGTCCTCTACGAAACAAACTGGCTTACAAATCACTTCTCTTACAATGCTATTGGGAGTTTCATTAGTAAATGTCTTCAGTTTTGAACATTGCTTCTATACTTACGTATGCCTAAAGTTTGTTACTTATGTTTAGTGAAAAGTGTCTACACTTAAACCTCCTAAATAAATACCAAGGTTTTCAGAAGAAGAAATCTTTTCTGGAATTTGATTATTGTGGACACACACTATTTAAGATGGAAGACTTGAAGTCATGTGAATAAATATAAATTACTGTTATAAATACTCCTGGAGATAAGTAAATATCGTTAATATCATTTAAATGTTTTCCAAATATCCAGTTGATTTTTCTCCCCCAAGAGGCATAGAGATGAGAAAGCCAATACATTAGAATTCTCTGGCAAGGATGTTTTCTCTATGTGACTGTGACACCAGAAATAATAATGATTTTAAAAGGAGGACATAGTTGTTTAGTAGTCAGCTAGACATAGAATTCTAACACATGTTCTTATTACTCTAAATGAAATTAAATGTATTATTTTTAGAAGTTGTTTTAAAAAAACATTGATTCAATATGGATAACAAAGCATAAAAACTAACAGTAATATCTGAGCCATCACCTACATCTCCTGTGCTTTTTATTAAATATTCTGTTGATTCATCATCACATGTCCATTTTCATACTAAACTCGGAATACAGTGATGGATAAAACACTATGTCTACATAGAAGAGTTTTGTATTTTTGTGTACTTTTAAGGGGTATAAGTACAGTTTTTAACATGAATATATTGCATATTGGTGAAGTCTGGGCTTTCAGTATAACCATTACCTGAAAAGTGGAGTTTGCATCTATTAATATAAAGTAATTTCTCATCCCTTACAACCTCCCACCCTTAGATCCTGTGAAGTCTCCCATATCTATTATCCATGTTTACATATTATTTAGCTCCTACTTACAAGTGAGAACATGTGGTACAAGTGAGAAAATGGGGCTATTTTTGTTGTTGTTGTTGAGTTCCTTGTAAATTCTGAATATTAGTCCTCCACGAAATGCATAGTTTGCAAATATTTTCTCCCATTCTACAGGTTGTCTGTTGACTCTGACTATTTCCTTTGCTGTGTGGAAGCTTTTCAGTTGAATTAAGTTTCATTTGTCTGTTTTTGCTGCTTGTGCTTTTGAAGTCTTAGTCACGAATTCTTTGCCTAGACTGATGTCTGAAAAAACTTTCTCTAGGTTTTCTTGTAGTGTTGTTATAGTTCCAGGTATTACATTTAAGTCTTTAATCCATCTTGGGTTGATTTTTGTGTATGGTGAGACATAGGTGTCCAGTTTCATTCCTCTGCATATGGATATCCAATTTCCCTGGCACCACTTGTTGGATGGTGTATATATGTTTCTTTTAGTTATGTTTTTGTAGACTTTGTTGAGGATCAATTGCCTGTAAATACGTGGATTTATTTCTGTGTTGTCTATTCTGTTCCATTGATCGTGTATAAAAGAGTTTAAAGTTGAATGTGAAACAAATGCACAAATAATTAAATGATATACTAACGTAGCAACACATAAATAAATTCTGTGAATGGGCATTGGAGGATGTCACCATTTCCAAATTGATCAAAGTTATTTTTCTTCATGAAATTTCATCTTATCATTTTCTTTAACATGGATATGAATTGGGTTATAACATATATAATCAGGAGAAGGTCTGTAATCATGAAAATATTTGTCTACCATCTTTCCTTTGGGCATTTCTATGGCACTTACAACCCTGGTTTTTCTTTGGCATTTTCTGCTTATAGCATGTTTCATTTGCATCGTCTATAAAAAATACCTGTCTTCTAAATATTCTGATTTTGCTTTTGTACTTTATTTTTATGCTTCATGTCCAAATGGTACACAGACAAGAATACTCAATTAGTATACAGTATGTATTAGCGTACTTCCACATACGTAATACCCACATTCTATTATGCTTCTAGAAAATATGCCAGCTTCATCTCTAAATTCTATTCAGTTCTCTGAAGCACCAGAATCAACATTCTTTTCTTCAATTGTTTTCTGAGTTTGTGATTTTATGTGAACTCTTCAAAATAAATTACCAGTGCTGCATATCACTCACTAAAAAAAACCCCAGTAAATCAACTTCGAATGCAAGCACATATGTTGGAGATTTAGCAGCTTCAGAAATAATAAGAACTATTTTTTTAACTGTTTTTTGTTTCAAATCTCTGTACCATAATTTTACATATTATATGGAAATGCTTTGTTTGTAAAAACTTGGAATTTATCACAGTAGTTGTGTAATTATGCTGGCTTGACCCAGACACTCCAAGGGTGCTATGCATTGCATTTTTTTATTCAAAACTGTGAACTTGTTCGGAGAACTGCCTTTAACATCATGGTGTTTCTAATGTTAGCACACAGAGCATGACTGAATGAAAAGAAAAGAAATGAATGAATATGACAGTAAAAATGTTTGCTCAACCAAATACTGACAGAGTTTCTCATGCATGGGAATATGTTAACTTAATCGCTGCAGTCCTGAAAACTTCCCTGCATCGGTGGTGTGACTCTGTATCTGTGTTTGCAGCTCTGGTGATGCCTGCTTCGATCTCCCTTAGGAGACATTCTGTTGCTATACATGTCACACAGCTGACAGCCACCAGCTGCTGTCACTGTGGACCCTGCCATGGAGTTTGATGAGGCCATGTTCTTCTAGGATGTGCCCCATTAATGACTGAGCACAGTGGGGCAGAGAGCTGTCTCATTTCCACCTGATACAGGGCTCCTATAAGAGACAAGCAAGGCTCTGGGCTCCCATTTGACTGGCCTAGGCTGTCTCAGAGCTGCACTGTACTATCCAATCCCTTCCTGCTTCCTGCTTCCTAGGGGTCCTAAGGGCCTCTCTCCCTGTTCCTGCTCCCCATACATCCTTTAGGCACTGAATCCCAACTTGGCATCTTATTCTCTGGGTTGCTGAACTGATAACGTATCTGGAAATAGAATGCATGGAAAGTGTGTCATCATAACAACAATTTACTTTTTGTGGTACTTTGTAATTTTCAAACTGAGTTTAATTCAGAAGTGAGCTATCATTATGTCTCAGGCCATTTCTTCTTAATTTGAAGAGTAACATTTCAATCATTGCTGATTCACAGAACTTTAGTAGTGTAGGGTGTCTAAGGATCATTTATTTTAACTCTCCCTGTTACAGATGATGAAATTAGAAAGCTTAAAAGTGATTTGCTCAAGGGCAAATAACAGATTACAGACAAAATCTAACCAAATAAGAGCCCAAGAGCCCTTCCAGATATGATGTTTTCTATATAAAAATTTTAACCTCAGTTTAAGTCAAGTAATTATTAAAACAATTATGCAGTAAAGATCTAAATGATATATTTGTTGAGTCATGCATTGAGCATTATAACAAAGATACTTTGATTCTCTTCAACTCCAGTGATGCAGCCCTTATCCATAATAATTTTGAAAGTAATAAATTAATATATATTAATTTAGAGAAGTTTTAGGTGCACCAGAAAATTGAGCAGAAAGTAAAGAGTTTTTATATTACTTCGTTAGAGCTCCCACCACAGCCTGGGTGGGTTAAACAGTGGAAACTTATTATCTCACAACGCTGGAAGCTAAAGTTCAAGATCATGGTGTCAGCAGAGACAGTTTCTCCTAATGGCTGTGAGAACCTCTCTTCTAGCTTCTGGTGGTTTGCCCGTCATCTTTGACGTTCCTTGGCCTGTAAGAGAATAACTCCAATTTTCACATTACGTTCTCCATGTGAATCTATGGATTGAGCTGGGGAAGAACTGACGCCTTGGCAGCAGTGAGTCTTCTCGTACTCCTGGATAAAAAAAACATGGAGTGTTTATCCGTTTATCAAATCTTTGACTTCTGTCATCAGAGTTTTGTAGTTTTGCTTACATAGAAGTGCCTCTTCAAATGATGTGTCTTTAAATTTAAATTCCGTATTCTTATTGTTGGCATATTGGAAATCAATTGACTTTTGTGTAAGAACTTTTTATCCTTTAACCTTCATGTCATCACTTATTAGTTCCAGAAATTTTTCTTGATTCTTTGGGATTTTCTACATAGAATTCAAATCATCTATAAACTAAGGTGGTGCATTTCTTCCTTCCCAGTTTGTGTATGTTTTATTATCTTTTCTGGTCTCATTGCATTATGTAGAACTTCCGGTGAACTATTGAATACAAGCGTTGTGAGGGGACATCCTTGTCTCGCTCTTTGAGCTGAGAGCGGAAGCATCTAGCTTCTCATCACTAAGTGCAATGTCAGCTGTACATTTTTTGTTGGTGTTCTTAATTAAGTTGAGGACATTTCCCTTGTTCCTAGTTTGCTGAGAGTTTTTATCATAAGTCCATGTTAAACTTTGTCAAATGCTTTTTCTGCATCTATAGATAGGATCATTTGAATTTTCTTGTTTATCCTGTTGATGTGCTGAATTACATTACTAATTTTCAAGTGTCAGATCAGCCTTGCATGCCTGGAATAAATTTCACTTGGTCATGGTATGTAATCCTTTTTATACATTGTTGGATTTAGTTTGCTAATATTTAGTTGAGTAATTTTACATCTACGTTCATGAGAGTTCTTGGTCCATAGTTTTCCTTTTTCGCAACGTCTTTGTCTGGTTTTGGTGTTAGAGTACTGCCAGTCTCATAGAATGAATTAAGATGTGTTCTCTCTGCTTCTATTTCCTGAGAAGATTGTAACTTGAGACATTGATCACCACCTGCGGGGGTCTGTCCTGCAAACCCTGACTCTGCAATGGATGAATGAAATACAATCATACATAAAATACAGTGAACGAGTGGGCTAGGGAGGTTGTCATCTGCTCTCAGAGGGTGATTGCAGCTACCTGACAACTCACTAGCTGTTTCTTCTCATATTCATTCAATATAGATTTAATAACAGAGGTCCTAAGTCAACATGCTTGTGGATAATTAACATGGTTAAAAGAGTGGTTTTCCAAATGATAAAAGCTTTTCTTCCGGGGCCCAGAAAAATAACGCTGTTAATGGGTAATCCTCCTTCAACCTCCTGCCAAAAGGGCCATCCAGCACAAAGTTAGCATGAGTAAACAAAGTAGTAGAGACAAAGGAATGTGGGGTAAACAGACTTAACTGGGGAAGTTTATATTATCCCTAATCTTCACCCTATGACCTAATTCTCTAAGGTAAAAACCAGCTGCCTTCAGCCCATCCTATTATTACAAGATAATAAAAAACCTTTCGGCCTTCCAAAAGGTTTGAGACTATACCTTATAATTTTCCCTAATAGTTCCTTTAATATTTTGCCAACCATCCTGAGTGAATCCCAACAGTAAATAATTGGTGTAATTTCTTCAGATCTTCAGTAGAATTCACCAGTGAACCCATCTGGACCTGATGCTTTCTGTTTTGGAAGGTTACTAGTATTTATTTAATATTAATTGGCCCATGTAGAATAACTACTGATATTTCAGCAACTAGATCATTTCATTTAAAGTATTCAATTTGTGAACATAATAATATGTTCATAATATTCATTTATTATCTCTTTAAAGTTCATATGACCTGTAGTGATGGTTCCCCTTTCATTTCTGATATTAATAATTTGTGTCCTCTTTCTGTTTTGCTTAGTTAGCCTGACTGGATATTTATCAATTTTATTGTTCTTTTCACAGAACCAGCTTTTGCTTATATTTAGGGGTAATCAGTTATCTGTGTAGTAAGATCAGGGCCCATTTTATTCAATTTTTATTTTCACATATAAACATAGTATAAGCTTTTCTATGGTAAAAATAAACCAGTAGAAACCTAAGACCTGAAATATAGACCCATGGAAATAGCTATTGAATTCCAGGCAAACATGGCATGCCATAGGGAGGTAAATCTGAAAAGATATTTGGCACTGTCTGAATTAAGGAATTAATTTTTTATGATAATCAAGTGAAAATGAACTGTTCATATTAGAGAAATCCCCATATTCTTGGTTCTATTATTTGCCTCTATTATTTTTATATCTCAAATATTTCTGTATGGTTTCATTTTGGGCCAAATATTGAACAATGTCAGAAATAAATATGGTTTTTAAGGATTGAAAGACTAATGGGGGTTATGAACACTTTTTAGGATTAAACCTAAAATAATGTGATCCTCTGGGTTGATTCTAGATTGAAACATTATTGAGACAAAAACATAAGGAATGTGTCCTTTGAACTGCTTTCAGTAGCAACAACTTATTAGTAAAAAATTAATCATATAAAAGGAAAAAAATGAGACATACGAAGAACTTGAGAAATCAGACATATAAAGTTAAAGTAAATTAGACTCAGTACTGAGAATGGTAGTAAAATTAGCTAAAATATATCACATTTTACTGGTTGACATCATAAGCACACAAACACATTTCTAAAAAGTCCCGTTTAATCAAGATGACCTCTTTGTTAAAGAGAGAACGTAGAAAAGTCACTAACATTATAGCCTTGGGTGGAATACGTAACTTATTTTGGATTTTAAAAATAGAACACATCCCAATTTCCTTCTGCATGGGCTGCCGCCTGCCTGTGCAAGCCTCCTTACCTGGGGTTGCCAGAACTTCCCAACAGGCTTCTGCTCTCTGATCATGACTCTTTTCTAGATAAATCTTAAAAGATAGGGTCATCTTTTAAAATGCATGAAAGGCCTAGTCCTCTTACTGCTTATTAAAATCTTCTGCGGCTCCCCATTGCCTGTAGAGGAAAAGCTGACCTGCTGTGCCTTGTTGGCCAAGCCCTTTGTTACTGGTCCTTTCCAGCCTAGTTGTCACCCAGACCTCTCTCCCTTGTTAACTTTTCCATAAGAAGTACAAAAATGAGATCATCTGATACATTTTTGCTGAAAAAATACTAATTAAAGCTACAGAAATAAACCAGAGACATTACAGTTTTAAAGAGGGGAGATTATTACCTGAGAAGGCACATTGCAACCAAATATCCACTTTTGGAAAGGGAAAGACGGAGCAATTTTTTTTCCCCTAAAACTAGGTTGCATTTACATTGACTAAGGCTTGGAAAATGGTATTGCATATATTAATATATGCAATGTTTCTTTTTCGAATCATGATATTTAGTATTTTTAATAGCTCTATGCCTATTTTAATAGGCATAGAACTATTTTAATAGTTCTATGCCTATTTAACACTGTTTTGGAAGCCTGTATCATGAATTGGTGGATTTTATGCATATTTGCTTATAATTTGAGAAGTTTAGTAAGCCAGAATAATCCAAATTACAATTATATGGCAATTATATTTCTTAATGTAAATGAAAGTGGGCAGTTTCATTTTCTGCAAAGTCGTTATAAACTGGTTGAGTTTTTTCAAGAGGTATATAATACTCTCATTCTCTTGCTGACAAATTCAGTTTTTCAACTGGCAAGTTTAAGAACCAGACCCAGGGCTTTTAATGAATACACAGAGATAAAAGTCATGCCATGAAACACTTTTGGAAACATCACCTAAAATTTTTCAAGCTGTGGTTTTATGTGTGTGTGTGTGTGCGTGTGTGTGTTGTGTGTGTGTGTGTGAGAGAGAGCGAGAAGAAGAAGAAGAAGAGGAGAGAAGACAAAGCCAGGCTGGCGTCACTCCGTGCTCACGAACCAGGCATTTTTGGAAGAAACACAGGTAAAAATAGAAGTGACAGTGTCATCAGAGTGCAGTCATATGACATAATTATGTCACTGGAAACTTCTAGATTTCAAAACTGTTGAGAAATTGAACATTATCAGTAGCTATTAAATACAATGATAGACTGAAACTGCATTGGGTTGTTAAATTGGTAAAATATTGTATGTTTACATACTCAATAAATTGTTTATTTCCTCTACTGGTGTTCTAGATTCCATGGTTGGTACTGGAGATACAGTTATCGAGAGGACGTGCTCAGACCCCTCTGCCCTTGCAAAAAACTCTATCACAGTTTGAAGTTTTTCTTGAAAGTTTTCAACTCTTTTAGCTACTCTGCTCCTTGTAGCCCAGCCAGGCCTGTGTTTCTTTAAAAATACCCTTGAAAGTGCCATGCTCTTTCATCAGAATTCTCATAAATTATCTTTCCTCTTTCTTTCCTTTTTTTCTACTTCCATTACCTTCTTCCTCCATGACTTCCTCCATGACCTGGGATCATTTTGTTGTGATCTATTACATGATATACATTGATTCTGAGATAGAGAAAATGAGGAGATGGTCTTTGCCTTCTAGGGGCTCCTATTCCAAATACCAATTACCAAGGTTAATAAACTAATCCATGTGAGTATTCCAAAGACAAATTCTAGCCTATCTTGTAAATTCTTCTCCATGTGGTTTTACTTAAAGACAATATAGAATGAGGAGTCAAGCAATTTTGTGTCAATGTGCAAAAGATGCTACATGAGAAAATACTGTGTCATAAAGGCCACAGATGGGAGAGTGTGGGTGTATTTGCCGTCTAACCATCTAGTCCCTCTCATCCTGGTGTAATGGGATTCTACTCCTAATAAAACTGAGAGCAAGTGTCTTAGAAAAGTGTAACACTAACTTGCATATTTAATTATTCATTAACAAAGATTTTAATTTAGGAATCTAATATGAGTCTTTGAGCTATCAAGGTTTCTCGTCAAACAGCCTGCTCAACCTTTTATTCTTCATACCCAGGCGTGCCACAGCACCAGTTCACATTCCCTTTTTTCTTTGGGAAAGGCCTGGCTTGCTAGTCCACCCCAGAAGACCCTTTCCTCCTCTCCCCTCCCTCCCATCACACAGCCACCTTACCTAAAATCATTTAAATGTTTAGCCAGTTGGGTCTAGTTTAGATTGTGCAGTCGGACTCCAACCAATGGGGAAAGGACACAGAGGCGGGAGTTGCATGTTAGGAATAAAACCTTCTACTCTCCTTTGTTTGGGTGCTCTTGTGGCAACCAGCCTTACGAGAGGCACCCTTCCGCACAAAAGTAAATTTGCTTTGCTGAGAAATCCTTTATGTAAGTGCTCCTTTTTCCCTACCACTCTGAGCTTTATTTCTAACAGAGCCTGATAGTATTCTTCACTGGAAACTCTCCCTACTGTGAAACTGTGAAAATAATCTATGTAAAAATAATGAAATAACGTATATTTGGGTAGTAGATAAGTGAAAAATTCAGGAAGTCCTTCGTGAAGGAAGAGTAAAAAAGAAACAGCCCAAAACCCAAAACTCGATTTAGGTCTTAGGTCAGTTTTGCTAGAAGTAGAGTTGGATTGGAAAAATATTTTCAAGTTATTTATTGGGCAAATGTTTTCAAGAAAAGGGAAGCCAGATAGAACAGAAGAAAAAGTCTAGCAACAATGTGAGCCTGGGAGAGAATGCACCGAGTCTAAGCAAACATTATGATAGAAAGCCAGGCTGCCACACTCCAGTGGGTCTCTGAAAAGGCGAGCTTTGAAAATGAGAGTTACCAACTCTCCACTGAGTTGTAGATCTCATACTAGGCTTAAAATATAGATTTCTCACGTGAACAGAGTTTTGTCAATTCTGGGATTTGTATCCATTTGGATTCTATACTTTACATATGATTTTTAAAAGCATACCTGCCTTCGAATCTAACTCTTGCATCAGTACCTTCCTCACCTTCTTACTGTCATTTTTCTGTTTCTCTACTCCAGCTTCTTGGTCACCTACTTGCATTCTGCCTTTGTTTTGGGGTGACAGAGAAAATCATAACTCTTTGTCACCTCTTTCTTTAACTTTCCCACTGCCATGAACATGAAAGCCGTGTAAGGCTAATTTTCACTGAGCTCTTGGAGAAAATAGATAAATAAACAAAATAAAAACAAAGCTAAAAACTGGATTTTAATAATAAATATTCCCGTGTTCCAAAGTTAAAGGAAAAAAAGTTAAACCTTTCATTTTAGAGCCCATGTTGTCTCTCAATTTCAATCTTCCTTGCCCATTTAAAGGCTAGTCCTTCCTCCTCCTCTGAGAGAAGCCATTCTTTAAATCATCCCCTGTCCTCATTCCTCGTTAGCTCTTATCATAGGTCCCACCCCTCTACTTGCACAGAGAAATTCCCAGATTAGATACTGCACAGGCAGATTTTCAAAATTCATTGGAACAATACAGTTGAACATGGGCTTTGGCATCCCAAGCAAGGTCACCTTGGGGGTCTCTCTACATCAGGGAGAGGGCCAAGTTACCTGGCTTCTAGCAGGTACCTCTTGGAGGAAATAAATCTATGCACACGCCATTCCAAGTCTCATTGTTAATTCTCAGGCACAGGCCCGTTTACACCCATAATAAAGGAAAACATTTTTCCTGAATGGATAATCTGCTGAGATTCCACCTCAAAATTGAAAAATCAATGTAATTCAGTATAGCTTTTGTTATTCTCTTTTCTTCCCAGCCAAGGGCCTGAACCATTTGCGCGTGTAAGAAACAAGACTGGTAACTTTGCTTTGCCAACCATTTAAGCCATCTTTGCCTGGTTGGAATATTTGATTTTACAAAGATCTGGTGGAAACTAAGAAAGTTAGGTTTTTTCCCCTTAATTATACAGCAGTCTAACTTCTTTTGTGGGTTATTCTATGTCTTCTTCCTCTTTAGTCACTGTCTCTCATCTCTCTTCCTCGAATCTGGAGGCCAAATACTACCAGCCCCAGCATCTAGACAGAAGGACAGGGTGGGGTGAAATTTGACTTTTCGACTTTACTATAATTGAATAAATTTTACGTTAACTGGCTTGTAAGAACTTTACCAACAGTTTACACACAAGTAACTTTCTTTGGTAACAGACGTTGGAATAACTACAAATTTGATCAGTGGCCCCTGCTATGCATGGCACACACAGAATCACTTATTTAAAAGCAAGTAGGGAGTTAAAATGAATGTTTAAACGTAAATATGTGCCACTGGCAAAGTTCTTCAAGATATTGGTTTGGGAAGAACATTTAATAGTCTTCAGGGTTTTTTTTGTTTTGTTTTGTCTTCAGGGTTTTAAGTTTTTGTTGTTTTTTCTGGGTTGTTTTCTAAAATTCCAGATGTTTTATTAAACATTGATAATGGCCTCTATTTTGGCTGTTTTCAGTCTTTTAGAAATGACTGACAGAACATGCTCAAGCTAAAAAGCTGCGTTGGCATCTGGAGTTTGTGTCCTGCCAAATACACAGCAGATATATCTTCTGGGTTAGGGCAGTGCTGGAAAAGATCACGGCCGAAAGGGCCGATTACAGCCCAAGACTGCGTGACTGCACGTGTTCGGGCCTGGAGTATTTGGCAGAAGCTGTGTTCTATTAATTTTTATTGGGATCTTGCAGCCAGTCAACGTTTCTGGTCTACTTTCTTCATGTGGTAAAAGGCAGAGGTCACTTTGTAACCTGCAGTGTCTGTTTTATCCTTCGCTGTCTCCGTGGCACATGGCAGCTCTAGGGTAGAGCAATACCCTAAGGCGCCACACAGCAGGAGGGACTGGCAGCAGAAGCCAGCAGCAGAGAGGTGCTCAGGGTGGGCGAGGAGCCCTCGTTTTCAGAAGGAGTGGAATGAAAGAGGAGGATAAGGAGGGAGGATTGTAGACTCAAAGAAATGGAGTACGTTATAAAAGGTCAGGGTTTACTAGACACGGGGGTATAATGTCATGGGAAGAGAATGGATCCAGTAAATAAAAAAATAAAATAGGTTTCTAAGGGAGGAGTTAAATAAGCAGTATGAAGGAACCAGCATGAAGGTTGAAATTAATAAATTCTAGAGCAAATTTGGAGTTGAGCCCCTAACTCACTATCTTTTTTGGGGGGGCAGGGGGGACGCCGTTTTGCTCTTGTTGCCCAGGCTGGAGTGCAATGGTGCGATCTCGGCTCACTGCAATCTCTGCCTCCTGGGTTCAAGCAATTCTCCTGCCTCAGTCTCCCAAGCAGCTGGGATTACAGTCACCCACCGCCACGCCAGGCTAGTTTTTGTATTTGTAGTAGAGATGGGGTTTTGCCATGATGGGCTGGTCTCCAACTCCTGACCTCGGTGATCCGCCCATGTCGGCCTCTCAAAGTACTGGGATTACAGGCAGGAGCCACCATGCCCAGCCCCTAACTCACTGTCTTACAGTGATTTCTAGTGCAAAAGTGAGAGCTGAAGCACACACACCTTAAAGTACTTCAGATTCCACACAGGACCACTTGTTAATAGAGGGTATTCCAGGGTCTTGGAGCTAGAGATTCTGACCAGTATATCTAGGGTTAGGCTCAAGAATCTTCTTTTATGACACTGCATAATGCCATATGTTGACAGTACAGAGAGGAAATAGTAGCAACCAACAATGTCGATCACTGTGGGACTATACAATGACACTTGGCCTAAGCTGCCGAATGTTACTCATCATCATCTTCCTTTCTAGTATTTAATGACACTCGTGAAATATTCTGTGTACATGTAGAGTTCTGTGATAGGCTCCGTACTTCTTAAAAAGATATTAACATTATTCTAAGTAAGTTAGAATAAAAGGACATTTTGTAAAGGCAAAGATCAAATAGTGATTTTAACATTCTTTGAGGATTTGTTTCATAGATCAAAATAACATTACTCTGTCAAACTTGATAACTAAATTATCAAGGATCACTTTTGCTGAGACACCTATAAATAAACCTCACTGTTTTAATGACATTCTTGATCCTGCTCTTAAAATGCATTTCTTTTAAGACATCCATTATATTTATGTGTATATTTGCAGTGTCTTTGTTTTAGTGAGGTAGTTATCTGTCAAATTAAAATTATGTGAAATTAAATAAGAAATAATTCCAAATGGCTATGGAATTTAATTGGTACATTTTAGTAAACATGAATTAATTTTATTTCTTTTTTTAAAAGAAATCTCACTCTGTGCCCTAGGCTGGAGTGCAAGTGGCACAATCTCAGCTCACTACAATCTCCACCTTCCAGATTCAAGTGATTTCCAGCTAATTTTTGTATTTTCAGTAGAGACAGGGTTTCACCAGGCTGGCCAGGCTGATCTCGAACTCCTGAACTCAAGTGATTCGCCCATCTTAGCCTCCCAAAATGCTAGGATTACAGGCGTGAGCCACCACACCTGGCTGAATTAATTTTCTTAACAGTATGGATAAAAGATGTTTTAAAATATATCCAAAGGATTATAAATCATTCTACTATCAGGACACATGCACACGAATGTTCATTGCAGCACAGTTTACAATAGCAAAGACCTGGAACCAACCCAAATGCCCATCGATGATAGACTGGACAGGGAAAATGTGGCACATATACACCATGGAATATTATGCAGCCATCAAAAACAATGAGTTCGTGTCCTTTGTAGG
>PVKV010038344.1:0-14003 GCA_004027835.1 Alouatta palliata
AGTGCAATGGCGCGATCTCGGCTCACCGCAACCTCCGCCTCCTGGGTTCAAGCAATTCTCCTGCCTCAGCCTCCCGAGTAGCTGGGACTACAGGCACGTGCCACCATGCCCAGCTAATTTTTGTATTTTTAGTAGAGACGGGGTTTCACCATGTTGACCAGGATAGTCTCGATCTCTTGACCTCGTGATCCACCCACCTCGGCCTCCCAGAGTGCTGGGATTACAGGCGTGAGCCACCGTGCCCGGCTTCTTCCCTTTTTTTGGTGACCTCATGGTATCTTCTATCCCCAGCCCCCACATTCCCTCCTCAGGCCCCCACATTACGGAGCTGGATCCAGGGAGCAGAGCTGGGGCCTCTAGACGCATGCCCTTCCCTTGAGGCC
Source organism: Alouatta palliata (assembly GCA_004027835.1). Taxonomy (NCBI): domain Eukaryota; kingdom Metazoa; phylum Chordata; class Mammalia; order Primates; family Atelidae; genus Alouatta; species Alouatta palliata. The sequence continues at coordinate 384 of PVKV010038344.1, forward strand.
ACAATGACTACCCCTTGGCTTGGCCCTGGGCATGACGTGTGCTGTTAATCCCAGGAGGCCGCCACTGCCCACGGTCCCCCTTCAGAGTGGCTCACGGGCCCCTGACCCTGCAGGTACTACCGTGGCGCTGTGGGCGCCCTGCTGGTGTACGACATTGCCAAGCACCTGACCTACGAGAACGTGGAGCGCTGGCTGAAGGAGCTTCGGGACCATGCAGACAGCAACATCGTCATCATGCTGGTGGGCAACAAGAGTGACCTGCGCCACCTGCGGGCTGTGCCCACCGATGAGGCCCGCGCCTTTGCAGGTGAGCAGATGGAGACGCAGGCATCAGAGAGGTGTCTGGAAGGCAGGACACCCCCTCAGTGTGGGGACCCGGCCACAGCCCTGGCGTCCCTTCCCTGAGGAGTGGCTCGTGTCCTGGGCCAGGTGGGTGAGCGGGGTCCCTAAGAGCATGTGGGAGCGTCACCCCACCTCCCCGCTCACTTGGGCATTATTCTCTGTTCCAGAAAAGAACAACTTGTCCTTCATCGAAACCTCGGCCTTGGATTCCACCAACGTAGAGGAAGCCTTCAAGAATATCCTCACAGGTGGCCTGGGGGCCAGATGGGTGTGGGTAGGGCACCCAGCCAGGCAGGGTGGAACACTCTGAACCTTCACTTGTTTTGTTCATTTGTTTGATTTTTGCTTGCTTTCTTTTTTTTTTTTTTTGTCATGGGGGGATGGAGTCTTGCTCTTTTGCCCAGGCTGGAATGTGGTAGCTCAATCTCAGCTCACTGCAACATCCATCTCCCAGGTTCAAGCGATTCTCCTGCTTTAGCCTCCTGAGTAGCTGGGATTACAGGTGCGTGCCACCACATCCAGCTAATTTTTGTATTTTTAGTAGAGATGGGGTTTCATCATGTTGGCCAGGATGGTCTCTATCTCTTGACCTTGTGATCCGCCCGCCTCAGCCTCCCAAAGTGCTGGGACTACAGGTGTGCGCCACCATGTCCTGCTAATTTTTGTATTTTTAGTAGAGACAGTTTCACCATGTTGGCCAAGCTGGTCTCGAACTCCTGGGGTCAAGTGATCTGCCTGCCTTGGCCTCCCAAAGTGCTAGGATTGCAGGTGTGAGCCACCGCACCTGGCCCATTTGTTTGATGTTTTTTCCACCACCGCCCCTAACCTTTGTTTGTTAAACCTGCCCACCCACATGGATACTTCACAGGGTCAGACAAGCTTTAGCCCTTGCTGGCACTGGGGACACAGAGACACCCCCCGCCAGTCCCAGTTCCTGGAGAGGGGCCCTACCTTGACTCTTAGCGCTTGGGGGAGGCGGGTGGCCTCAGGGACCTGTAGCGCTTTGGCATCTGGGTGTTTACCTCTGAGGGAGAAGAGTGTTTCTGGTCTTAGGAAGCAAGAGGCCAGGGCTGGCTGTGACCAGGTGTGGGTCCTGCCCCAGCTGGTTGTGCAGCCCTGTCCTTGTTACCCCTGATGTGATGGGGGCACTGTGGGGGCCTGGAGAGGAGCTCTGGAGTCCTGCAGGGAGGCCCTCTCAGCGGGCAGGGCACACCCTGGCTCACTTGACGTCCCCCTGTGCCCCCTTGGCAGAGATCTACCGCATCGTGTCACAGAAACAGATCGCAGACCGTGCCGCCCACGACGAATCCCCTGGGAACAACGTGGTGGACATCAGTGTGCCGCCCACGACGGATGGACAGAAGCCCAACAAGCTGCAGTGCTGCCAGAACCTGTGACCCTGCGCCTCCATCTGCCCCTGCCACGGTGTCCTCCGGCCCCTCCCTGCTGTCTGTGGCCGGCTCGCTCCAGCCCTTCCAGTGAGCTCTGCATGGCGGGGCTGGGGCCCAGGAAGGACAGGAGCTAGTGCTACCCCCGTCCTGCCTGGGAAAAAGCTAGAAGCCCTGGTTTGCTGCACCCACCCAACTCGGGTGCCCTCGGGCATCTTGGCCGAGTGGGGAGGGCGGCAGGATGGACAGGGCTGGCCAGAGGTGAGGAGGACGGGCGCATGGTGCCAGCTTCTCTCCTTTTCCTCGGCAGACTCCAGGGAGTGGTTGCCTCCCTCCCTCTGTGGCTGGGTGATCCAGCCAGCCCATCATCCCCACCCAGAACCCTGCTCCAGGCCAAAGCCCGAAGAACCAGGCAGCAGGGGCCAGGGCAGGCCGAACCCCCCAGGCTCTTGGCACCCACCTGCTCCTCCGCACATAGCAGCTCGCACAGGCCTCCCACCTCCGCCTGTTGATTGTTGTAGGGAGAAGCCCGTCACCCTCTCTCCCACCCATCTCCTGCACGCAGCGGGCCCTCTCGGCCCTCCCTCTCCCCCTCCTCTGTCTCGTTTCCCCTCTGGTCTGGAACCTGTTTGCAAGTGAAGCAATATCTCCATGTTTTGTATATACAACCGCTCTTGTAGCCTTTGGTTTTTGTTATTGTAGAGAAACACAGATTCTTTATACACTTTGTAAGATTTATGCCAAACCCCAGCTCTCGACCTCTTCTTCTCCCTGTGGCCCCTGCACTGTTGCCCCCGTCCCTCTCCCCTCGCCCATTACTAAAATGTGTAATCCGACTTCCTGTACAGAAACTTGCTGCTGCGCCTCTGTCTTTCTTTCCACCAGGTGCCCTCTCCTGGGCCAAGGCCTCTCTCGCTGCATGTTCCCCAGTGCAGGCCAGACCCCCCATCTCCACGGCCCACCCCAACAGGGAACGGGAGGACCCCAGCATCTGCCAAGGGCAGCCTGGAGGCCCCTTGAGCTGGCCCAGTGCAGTTGGGGTGGGCCCTCTCCAGGCTGCCCCTATGGCAGGGAGGGAGGGAAGGCTGCAGCTTGTCCTTGACCTTAAACTCCCCAATCCTAGGACCCCAGGCCTGCGGGCACCCCCTGGTGGGGACAGGAGCCAAGGGCAGTGCCTAGGGTTTCTCACTTTATCTCCTGCCAGGGTCGCCCCTCCCCTGGGGTCCTGATAAGGGGGGCTTGCCCTGCAGATGTCAGTGATGCCAGCTGTCTCTACCCTAGACTGACACCAGAGGAGAGCCTGGTGGGGGAATGCTGGGGACAGCAAAATGTGTGGCATGGGATTTGTCTTCCTAGGATTTAGCGTCTCCCTCCACCTCACCCCTGCAGTGACCTTGGAACCAGTGTGAGCTGCCAGCAGCTTTCCAAAAGCTGCAGCCGCTAGCTGAAGAGGCCACTCACACCTGGAGACCCCAGGGACACCTGAGAGAGGACAGTCCCATTCCCTCTTGATTCTAGACTCTGACTGCCCTGCCTGGAGGGATGGGGTATTGCAGACATGTTTTCCCAAAAGAGCTCCGGGCCACCGGGAGCTGTTTAGATGGGAGCTGGAGTGAGCCAAGGTGTGCACCCCAGGCCCAGGGAGCAGCCTGGCACAAAGCTAACTGGCAGAATTGGAGGCAGTTGTGCACCCTGGGCTCCCGGGCCCATTCACAGACCTCAGGGAAGTGGATTCCCCTGTGTTTGGACAGGGCGGGTCATGTGGTGGACAGAGGCATTGGGTGCTAAGCAAGAAAGCACCTCAAGTTTTTTGTTTTGTTTTTTGTTTTCTGTTTTTTTGTTTGTTTTTTTTTAGACAGAGTCACGCTCTTGCCAAGACTGGAGTGCAGTATACGATCTCCGCTCTCTACAACCTCTGGCTCCCAGGTTCAAGGGATTCTCCTGCATCAGCCTCTGGAGTAGCTGGGACTAGAGGCACGCGCCATCATGCGTGGCTAATTTTTGTATTTTTAGTAGAGTTGGGGTTTCATCATGTTGGCCAGGCTGGTCTTGAACTCCTGACCTCAGGCGATCCACCCACCTTGGCCTCCCAACGTGCTGGGATTACAGGCATGAGCCACTGCACCCAGCCTTAGCACCATGAGTTTCAAGCAGTCAAAAGATCAACAAATATATCTAGAGCCTCCACTATATGCTAGGCCTTAAGTGGGGACTGACTAATGTGCTCCGTGTTCCCTTAAGAATCACAGGCCAGGCCGGGCGCAGTGGCTCACGCCTGTAATCCCAGCACTTTGGGAGGCCGAGGCAGGTGGATCACGAGGTCAAGAGATCGAGACCATCCTGGTCAACGTGGTGAAACCCCGTCTCTACTAAAAATACAAAAATTAGCTGGGTGTGGTGGCGTGCGCCTGTAGTCCCAGCTACTCAGGAGGCTGAGGCAGGAGAATTGCTTGAACCCGGGAGGCGGAGGTTGCAGTGAGCCGAGATCGCGCCATTGCACTCCAGCCTGGGCAACAAGAGCGAAACTCCGTCTCAAAAAAAAAAGAATCACAGGCCAGCAATGCCGTTTTAATTGCTCTGATTTCGGTGATCTTTTTTTATTTTTCTGAGGTGGAGTCTCGCTCTGTAGCCCAGGCTGGAGTGCAGTGGCAAGATCTCGGCTCACTGCAACTCTGCCTCCCCAGTCCCAATTCAAGCAATTCTCCTACCTCAGCCTCCCAAGTAGCTGGGATTACAGGCACAAGCTACCATGACCAGCTAATTTTTGTATTTTTTAGTAGAGACAGGGTTTCACCATGTTGGCCAGTCTGGTCTTGAAGTCCTGACCTCATGATCCACCTGCCTCGGACTCCCAAAGTGCTAGGATTACAGGTGTGGGTCACCACACCCAGCATTAACCCCTTGAGTTTCAAGCAGTCAAAAGATCAACAAATATTTCTAGAGCCTTCACTATCTGCTAGGCCTGAGGTGGGGACTGACTAATGTGTTCTGTGTCCCTTTAAGAGTCACAGGCCAGCAATGCCATTTTAATTACTCTGATTTTGGTGGTGGTGGGTTTTTGTTTTTTTTTTTTTTTAAGACAGGGTTTCACCGTGTTGGCCAGGCTGGTCTTTAACTCCTGACCTCAAGTGATCCACCTGCCTCGGCCTCCCAAAGTGCTAGGATTACAGGTGTGGGTCACGACACCCAGCCCTGATTTCCGTGATTTAATAAGCACATCATGCTCACTCTGCCAGGCCCTGTTCTTAAATCTTTTATTATTATGGTAACATAGATATAACATAAAACTTACCTTTTTTTTTTTCAGACGGAGTCTAGCTCTGTCACCCAGACGAATGTGACAGCGCGATCACAGCTCACTGCAACCTCTGGCTCCCAGGTTCAAGCGATTCTCCTGAGTTGGCCTCCCAAGTACCTGGGATTACAAGTGCCCACCACCACACCCAGCTAATTTTTGTATTTTTAGTAAAGATGGGATTTCACTGTATTGGGCAGGCTGGTCTTGAACTCCTGACCTTGTGATCCATCCACCTCGGCCAGCCTCCCAAAGTGCTGGGATTACAAGTGTGAGCCACTGTGCCCAGCCATTGTTTTTGTTTATTTGTTTCTTTGTTTTGTTTTTCTGAGACAGGGTCTCGCTCTGGCGCCCAGGTTGGAGTGCGGTGGCACGATCTCAACTCACTGCAACCTCCACCTCCCGGGTTCAAGTGATTCTCTTGCCTCAGCCTCCTGAGTAGCTGGGACTACAGTCATTTGTCATCAAGCCCAGCTAATTTTTTGTATTTTTAGTAGAGATGGGGTTTCACCATGTTAGCCAGGATAGTCTTGATCTGCTGACCTCGTGATCCACCCAACTCGACCTCCCAAAGTGCTGGGATTACAGGTGTGAGCCACCAGGCCCAACCCTTTTTTTTTTTTTAGACAGAGTCTCCCTTTGTCACCCGGGTTGTAGTGCAGTAGCGTGATCTCAGCTCACTGTAACCTCCGCCTCCCAGGCTCAAGCCATCCTCCCACCTCAGCTTCCCAAGTAGCTGGAACCACAGATACACGTCATGATGCTGGCTAATTTTTGTATTTTTTGTAGAGGCAGTGGGGAGGTCTCACTATGTTGCCCAGACTGGCCTCGAACTCCTGGGCTCAAGCAGTCTGCCCACCTCAGCCTCTCAAAATGTTGGCATTACAGGCATGAGGCACCATGCCTGGCCCATATGGCAATTCTAAGTTTGCTTTTCTTAGAGACCGTGTTATATCTTTCACACATCATTATTTGTTATTTCAACAACCCTAGGAGGTGGGCATAATATCCCAACCCCTTTTACAGAAGTTAAGCAACTTATCTAAGGTCCCACAGTTCGTAAGATACAAACAGATTTCAAACCCAGAGCTGTGTGTCTAACTGCTAAGTTATAAGTCTTCTCCTACTGTTTATTCAATACCAGCTATGAGCCAGAAAACTCTCAGAAGTGAATAAAATGCCCAGATAAAAGACTGAGAAGACAGCCAGGCACAGTGGTGTGACCTGTAGTTCCAGCTACACTGGGTCTGAAACAGGAGGATTTCTTTCTTTCATTTTTTTTTGAGGTGGAGTCTCACTCTATTCCCTAGACTGGAGTGCAGTGGCATGATCTTGGCTCACTGCAACCTCTGCCTTCCTGGTTCAAGTGATTCTCCTGTCTCAGCCTCCCGAGTAGCTGGGATTATAGGCGCATGCCACTCCGCCCAGCTAATTTTTTCTTTTTTGTATTTTTAATAGAGAAAGGGTTTCACCATGTTAGCCGGGATGGTCTCGATCTCCTGACCTCGTGATCCGCCTGCCTTGCCCTCCCAAAGTGCTGGAATTACAGGCATGAGCCACCACAGACGGCCGACAGGAGGATTTCAAGTAGAAGCTGCCAATGAAAAACACACGGAGAGAGGAGGATCACTTGAACCCAGGAGTTACAGTTCACTCGGCCCCACAGCAAGACCCAGTCTCTAAAAAAATAATAAGAAAAGCTGAGAATATGGCTCACACCTGTAATTCCAGCACTTTGGGAGACCAAGGCGGGCAGATTGTATGAGCCCAGGAATGCAAGACCAGCCTGGGCAACATGGTGAAACCCCATTTCTACAAAAATTAGCCAGGCATGGTGGTATGCATCTACTTGGGAGGCAGAGACGGGAAGATCAATTGAATTAGGGCAGTGGAGGCTGCAGTGAGCTGTGATTACAGCCTGGACGACAGAGGTAGACACTGTCACAATGAATGAATGAATGAATGGAGACTGGGACAAAGTATAGCAACACTTTAAAAGTATTTTATTATGGGCCACATATGGTGGCTCATGCCTGTAAGCCCAGCAATTTAGGAGGCTGAGGTGGGTGGATCACCTGAGGTCAGGAGTTCAAGACCAGCCTGGTCAACATGGTGAAACCCCATCTTTACTAAAAAATACAAAAAGTAGTCCATCGTGGTGGCAGGCACCTGTAATTCCAGCTGCCCGGGAGGCTGAGGCAGGGAGAATTGCTTGAATGCAGGAGACAGAAGTTGCAGTGAGTCAAGATCATGCCACTGTACTCCAGCCTGGGTGGCAGAGTAAGACCCTGTCTTTTTTTTTTTTTTTTTTTGAGATGGCTTCCATTGCATAGGCTGAAGTGCAGTGTCGCAATCTAGGCTTACTGCAACCTGCACTCCCAGGTTCAAGTGATTCTTCTTCAGCCTCCCAAGTAGCTGGGATTACAGACATGTGCCACCATGCCTGGCTAATTTTTGTATTTTTAGTAGAGACGGAGTTTTGCCATGTTGGCCAGACTGGTCTCGAACTCCCGACCTCAGGTGATCCGCCTACCTTGGCCTCCCAAAGTGGTAGGATCAGGAATTCGAGACCATCTTAGCCAACATGGTGAAACCTCATCTCTACTAAAAATGCAAAAACTTGGCCAGGCGTGGTGGCTCACGACTGTAATCCAAGCGCTTTGGAGGCCAAGGCGGGCAGATCACCTGAGGTCAGGAGTTCATGACCAGCCTGACCAACATGGTGAAACCCCGTCTTAAAAAAAAAAAAGCAAAAACTTGAATTCCTGATCCCAGCACTTTTCACGTGGTGGCGCAAGACTGTAATCTCAGCTACTTGGGTGGCTGAAGCAGGAGAATTGCTTGAACCCAGGGGGCGGAAGTTGCAGTGAGCCAAGATCCTGCCACTGCACCCCAGCCTGGGCGACAGAGTGAAACTCTGTCTCAAATATAAACAAACAAACAAACAAACAAAATTATCTGCCAGGCACAGTGGCTCATGCCTGTAATTTTGCCACTTTGGGAGGCTGAGGTGGGAGGATGGTTTGAGCCCAGGAGCTCATAACTAGCCTGGACCACATAGCAAGCCCCGTCTCTATTTATTATTTAAAAATTAAGGCCGGGCACGGTGGCTCACACCTGTAATCCTAGCACTTTGGGAGGCCGAGGTGGATGGATCACGAGGTCAGGAGTTCCAGACCAGCCTGGCCAAATAGTGAAACCCTGTCTCTACTAAAAATACAAAAAATTAGCTGGGTGTGATGGCAGGCACCTGTAGTCCCAGCTACTCGGGAGGCTGAGGCAGGAGAATCGCTTAAACCCAAGTGGCGGAGCTTGCAGTGAGCCGAGATTGCGCCGCTGCACTCCAGCCTGGGTAATGGAGACTCCATCTCAAATAATAAAATAAAATAAATATTATTCTCCACTAAAATGAACCAGGGCTCTTTCAAGAAATGTTTTATTCCAGGGCTGGGGCAAGGCAAAATACAAGACAAGTCAGCATAGTAGAGCTTGTTGAACCAATTAGTAAGAAAATGCTCCAAGAAGAAATTAGAAAGTCATCACTTGGTAACCATTACCATGATAACTGATTCAGGCAAGGGTCATCAATTGATATTAAGTTGCTGGAAACTGAATGTGTTGAGGAACAGGCTATTTAATATCTCCTCAGAAAGCAGTTACTAACAAAGTATAAAGCCAGGCGGCGGCTCATGCCTGTAATCCCAGCACTTTGGGAGGCCGAGGCAGGCAGATCACCTGAGATCAGGAGTTCGAGACCAGTCTGGCCAACATGGTGAAACCCCGTCTCTACTAAAAATACAAAAAAATTAGCCAGGTGTGGTGGCAGGCACCTGTAATCCCAGCTACTTAGGAGACTGAGGCAGGAGAATCACTTAAATCTATCCAAGAGGCAGAGGTTGCAGTGAGCCGAGAATGGGCCATTGCACTCCAGCCTGGGCGGCTGAGTGAGACTCCATCTCAAAAAAAAAGAAAGTATCTCCCCAGAAAGCACTTATTAACAAAGTGTAAAGCCAGGCTCAAAGTGCTGGGACTACGCTTGTAATCTCAACACTTTGGGAGGCAGGGGCAGGTGGATCACCTGAGGTTAGGAGTTTGAGACCATCCTGGCCGACATGGCAAAACCCCATCTCTACTAAAAATACAAAAGTTAGCCCGGCATGGTGGTGCGGGTCTGTACTCCCAGCTACTCAGGAGGCTGAGGCACGAGGATCACTTGAACCAGGAGGCAGAGGTTGCAGTGAGCTGAGATCTCGCCATTGCACTCCAGCCTGGGTAACAAATGAGACTCCCTCTCAAAATAAATAAATAAAATAAAATATTAAAACAAAGTGTAACATACTAACTCACACTGGAGAAGCTGGCAGACCATTGCAACCAAGTTAGCATAATGGGTAGTGGACAAAATCAACATTGTATGCATCCTGAAAACACAATGTCACTTCTGTGTTTCCTGCCACAAAGGCAAAATCATGAGTAAGTATTAGACAAATACTGATGGAAGGGCTTTCTGAAAAATGACTAGCCTGGAATTTTTGAAAAATATGGATGTCATGGAGAGAAGGTAAGATTGATAAAATGTTCCAGAAAGAGTCATAACAGCAAAATACAACAATTGATTTTGGGATGAATTTGGGATTTTTTTTTTAAGGAAGGGAAGGGGAGAGGAGGAGACTTTTTTTTTTTCTGACACAGGATCTTGCTGTGTTGCCCAGGCTGGAATGCAGTGGTGAGGTCATGGGTCACTGCAGCCTAGAACTTCTGGGCTCCAGTGATCCTCTCACCTCAGCCTCCCAAGTAGCTGGGACCACTGGAGTATGCCACCACACCTGGCTAATATTTTTATTTTACTTTGTAAAGATGGAGTTTCACTATGTTGCCCAGGCTGATCTCACACTCTTGGACCCCAGAGACCTTCCTGCCTTGGGCTCCCAATGAGCTGGGATTATAGACATGAGTCACTGTGCCTGGTCTGGATTTTGGATTTTTAAAGGACTTTATTGAAAACATTTTTTTTTTCTTTGAGATGGAGTCTGGCTCTGTTGCCCAGGCTAGTGTGCAATGGCAAGATCTCTGCTCACTGCAACCTCCGCCTCGCAGGTTCAAGCGATTCTCCTGCCTTGGCCTTATGAGTAGCTGGGATTACAGGTGCTCACCACCAAACCCAGCTAATCTTTTGTTTTTTTAGTAGAGACAGGGTTTCTCCATGTTGGCCAGGCTGGTCTCAAACCCCTAACCTCAAATGATCCAAGTGCTGAGATTACAGGCATGAGTCAATGTGCCCAGCCTTTGAATGGGTTCTGGGAATTACAATATTAGATGAACATTAATTTTCTGATTTTGAATGTTATACTGTGATTATGTGCAAAAGTGTGCTTATACTTAGGAAACATATAGTGCATTTTTTTTTTTAAATTGATATGTCTTAGAGATTGGGGTAGGTGAGTTTGCTATGTTGCCCAGGCTGGCCTTGAACTCCTGGGCTCAGGTGATCCTCTTGCCTCAGCCTTCTGAGCAGCTGGGACTACAGTCCCGTGCCACCATGGTTGGCTAACTTACTTGTAAATTTTTGGATTTTGAGATAGAGTCTCACTCTGTTGTCTAGGCTGGAGTGCAGTGGCACGATCTCGGCTCACTGCAACCTCTGCCACCTGGGTTCAAGCGATTCTCCTGCTTCAGCCTCCCGAGTAGCTGGGATAACAGGCGCCTGCCACCGCACTGGCTAATTTTTGTATTTTTAGTAGAGACGGGATTTCACCATGTTGGCCAGGCTAGTCTTGAATCCCTGACCTCAGGCGATCCGCCCACCACTTTTAAATTGTTTGTAGAGACGGGATCTCAAATTAATCTCACTATGTTGTCCAAGCTGGTCCCCATCTTCTGGGCTCCAGTGATCCTTCCGTCTCGGCCTCCCAGAGTGCTGGGATTACAGGCGTGAGCCACTGCACCCGGCCAGTCTTAAAAAAAAAAAAAAAGTTGAATTCTGCTGCGGTTTTATTGATTAGAGAACGCCGGCGTTCTGCAGGTGGCGCAGGAGCACCCCTCGCGCCTGGGGCGGGGCTGGGGCGGGGCCAGTGCTGTGGGCGGAGCCAAGACGCGGCAGGGGCGGGGCCAGCAGAAGCGGCGCAGCTGGGCCTGTGCAGCCCAGGGCGTCCCTCGTCGCCTCCGGCCCCGCCTCTCGGGGCGGGACGTGCATGGCGATTGGCAAGTGCGGGCGAGAGGCGGTCGCTATTGGCCCGCGGAGCTGTCGGCTCGGCGGGCGGTGTCCGGACGCAGGTGCCGGCCGGAGCGGAGCTAGTGGCGCCGACGGGCCGGGCCGGGCCGGGACCCGGGCCTGGACGAACGGAGGGGCCTGTGCGGCCGCCCGGCCCGGCCGCGGATCAGGTAGGCACGGGCCTGCAGGTAGGGCCGGAGGACGCCAGTCCGCACGCCGGCCCCGGGTTCGAGGCCAGAGTTCGGTACCTGGGCGGGACGGCTGGGCTGGATCCCTTGGCCACAGCTTTCTTGGGGACGCGGGGACCCCAGTTCCCGTGTCAAAGCCGGTGGGAGGTCCCCGGGGTCCGGCACACAGTAGGGGCCTCTCCGAGCCTCTGTTTCCCCACCTGTGAAACCGGGTCATCCCATTGCCAACCTGATGGGGTTTCTGGGAGGATTCAGAAGGTGGCTGGTGCAGAGAGCGCTTGGCACACAGTAGGCAACTACTAAGTGGCCAGTACCCTTCCCCAACCTTTTCAGAGTGGCTATGCCTACAAAATAGTAAGTTACAATATAATGAGCCAGCCACTTTGCACAAAGATCTTCAAACAGGACGCCCTGTGCTGTGTGGATGCTCAAAACAGGGTAGTCAGAATGGGTATGATGAGCTCGTTCAGTTCTTTTGAAACCATACTGACTAGGTGGAAGCACTAGAAATGTCCCCTGTTATACAAATGAGAGAGTCCAGGCTCAGAGAGGTTACGTGTCTTGCCCAGTGCCACACAGCACATAAGGAGTAGAGCTGGGATTGGAACCTTGCTTCTCATGCAGGGCCTAAAAGAACTGAAGGACGCACAGGAGCCTCTCTATGGTGAGGGAATAGAAATGAATGCAATGACAGCCTCCACATTTACCCTAAAAAATATTAATAGTGAGCTTTTATTGAGCACTTAGTGTGTGACCTCTCATCAACAGCTCTGTAACCTGATCATAGTAATTAGAATAAGAGCTAATATTGGCCGAGTGAGGTGGCTCACACTTGTAATCCCAGCACTTTGGGAGACCAAGGTGGGCTCCCAAAGTAATCACAAGATCAGGAGTTCAAGACCAGCCTGATCAACATGGTGAAACCCCGTCTCTACTAAAAATACAAAAATTAGCCAAGCGCAGTGGTGCACCCCTGTAATCCCAGCTACTCAGGAGGCTGAGGCAGGAGAATCGCTTGATACTGGCAGGCGGAGATTGCAGTGAGATGAGATCACGCCACTGCACTCCAGCCTGGTGAACAGAGCAGGACTCCGTTTAAAAAAAAAAAGAAAGAGCTAATATTATGAACTACATATCATTATGATGCCCTCTCTTTTTTTTTTTTTTTTTTTTTTTAAAGATGGGGTTTCACCATGATGGCCAGGCTGGTCTTAAACTCCTGGCCTCAGGTGATCCTCCCACCTCGGCCTCCCAAAGTGCTAGGATTACAGGCGTGAGCCACCGCGCCTGGCCCCCCAATCTTTTTAAAAAAATTTTTGGGAGAGTCTCACTCTGTCACCCAGGCTGGAGTGCAGTGGTGCAATCTCGGCTTACTGCAACCTTCACCTCCCAGGTTCAAGCAATTCTCCTGTCTCAGCCTCCCAAGTGGCTGGGATTGCAGGCAGGCACCATCATGCCCAGCTAATTTTTGTATTTTTAGTAGAGTCGGGGTTTTGACATGTTGGCCAGGCTGGTCTCGAACTGCTGATGTCAAGTGTTCACTTGCCTTGGCCTCCCAAAGTGCTGGGATTACAGGTGTGAGCCACTGCACTGGGCCTCCTTTTTTTTTTTTTAGATGGAGCCCCTCTCTGTTGCCCAGGCTGGAGTGCAGTGGCACGATTACAGCTCACTGCAACGTCTGCCTCCCAGGTTCAAGCGATTCTCCCACCTCAGCCTCTCAGGTAGCTCAGGTTATAGGTGCCCACCACCGTGCCCAGCTAATTTTTGTCTTTTTAGCCGAGACAGGGTTTCATCATGTTGGCCAGGCTGGTCTCAAACTCCTGGCCTCAAATGATCCACCTTCCATGAGCTCCCAAACCTGCTGGGATTACAGCTGTGAGCCACTGTGCCTGGCCTATAACGCCCATTTTATAGATGAGAATACTGTGGCTGAGATAGTAAAACAGCTGCCTGAGATCACACTGCAGGAAGTTTTTTTTTTGTTGTTTTTTTTTTTGTTTTTTTTTTTTTTGAGACGGAGTTTCGCTCTTGTTGCCCAGGCTGGAGTGCAATGGCGCGATCTCGGCTCACCGCAACCTCCGCCTCCTGGGTTCAAGCAATTCTCCTGCCTCAGCCTCCCGAGTAGCTGGGACTACAGGCGCACGCCACCACGCCCAGCTAATTTTTGTATTTTTAGTAGAGACGGGGTTTCACCAT
>PVKV010038345.1:0-14002 GCA_004027835.1 Alouatta palliata
AGAGCTTGGCCTGAGCCCGTTCTCACTAGATTAGGCGTCTGGCCTCAGCCGGAGCCCCAGAGCGAGAGCAGGCCCCGGGAACCTCGAAGTCCGGGGAAAGTCGGAGCAGCAGCGCCACCCCTGCCCCGCAGCCCACCAGAGGGGGCCAGCAGCTGCCAGAAGCCGCAGCACCTCGGCCCGGGAGCGGCGTGCTCAGTCCCCGCGCCGACCGGTAGGGGCGCCCTGGGGCAGCGCCACCCGCCCCTTCCCCACACGCGCCGCCCGCAGACTCGGCCCAAGTTTCCGCGCCCGCCGAACGGGCGAGCTCCTACCTGCAGAACGCCAGACCTCCCGCCGCCGCTACCCCAAGCCGCCTCCGCGTCCGCATCCTCCAACGTCGCTTAGGCCGCGGGTCCTGGTCCGGCCCGGCCCCGCGCGGGAAGTCACAGCAAGCACCAAACCCGGAGCAACACTCCTCGCTGCCGTTCGCGCCGCCGCCGGGCGCCGTCTGCGGTCCCGGGCGGGGCGGGCTGGGGGCGGGGCGGGGGCGGGGCGGCTCGCGGGGTGGGGGCAGAGTCCGGCCCCGCCTCTGGGAGCCTGCGGTTGCCGAGCGCCCGCGTGGGACCAGCTAGCTCGCCGGGAGCGGGCCGCGGGCGCCGTGCACCGCTGGTACCCACCACGCTCCACGAACTAGTGCCCGGGGGGCCCGTCACGCGCCCTCAGTCACTCCGTTAGATCGTTCATTCACTGCCACTTTCTAGCAATGCAACCTTGCGCCTGCCACTTGACCTCGCTAAGCTTCAGTTTCCTCATTTGCAAAAGTGAAATTCTGTCTTCCTCACAGCGGTGGCAGTATAAGCATAGAAAAGGGTGTTTGCAAATACGTGGCACACAGTAGGTGCCGGCACTCCCCTGTCCAGCACTAGTTGTGTTAGGGGGCTGGAGAAGGGCTCCTTGATCTGTTCCCTCATTTCGATGTAGTCAATGAGGACAATTTCCAGGCAAATGTATTTCAACCCCTGCTAGGGCAGGGCGACTGTCTGAGGAAGCGGCGATCTCCCCATCCCTAGAAGGGATGGGAATGAGAGTGCTGAGGGACTTGCAAAGTAGGTGAGGCTGCCTCCGTGAGGCAGACCTGCGTGAAGCCTCTGAGGCCAGTGGAGTGAAGCATGCTCAGCCAGGAATGGTGTGTGGCGAAGACAGGCTGGAGGGGTGGAAGGGTTGCCTCTCCCTGGGCCATCTGACTGTGGATGAGACCCCTTCAGTGCTGCTACTTGATCTGAAGAAATCCGGTTCCTCGAAGTTCCTAGGCTGCCCGACGACTGCGAACAGGTGTGCGCAGTGGGGGAGGAGAAGGCAGGTGGCCATGCCAAAGGTCAGAGTCAGTTCAGGAAGCAAAACTACCCCTCAGATCTTAAAGGTAGGTTCTGCCTGAGTCAGAGCAGAACAGACCTGAGGCCGCAGGTTCCAAGAGTCACCAAGCAGCTGGAGCAGCTGGAGCTGAGGAGGAGGGGCTGGGCACTGCAGGTAGGAAGAGGAAGTGAGGTCACCTGGGGGAGGGGGAAGAGTATCACTTCATTTAGAGCTGAAAGACCTTGAAATAATCTGGAGGCCAGGCACGGTGGCTCACGCCTGTAATCCCAGCACTTTGGGAGGCCGAGACGGGCGGATCACGAGGTCAGATCAAGACCATCCTGGCTAACAGTGAAACTCTGTCTCTACTAAAAATACAAAAAATTAGCTGGACGTTGTGGCAGGCACCTGTAGTCCCAGCTACTCGGGAGGTGAAGGCAAGAGAATGGCTTAAACCCAAGAGGCGGTGGTTGCAGTGAGCCGAGATCACGCCACTGCACTCCAGCCTGGGCAGCAGAGCGAGACTCCATCTCAAAAAAAAAAAGAGTCTGGAACCATCTGGGGAGTAGACACTCACAAAGGGTTGGGGCTTTCCCCAGGTCACACAGCAGACTGGTACAAAATCCCAGATCTCCTGGCTCCCAGCCTGGGGCGCTTCCTGCAGCCACACCTTAGCCTCAGGAAAATACATCTGTGTGCTGATGGCTGGAAGGTCACACCAAACATCACACCCTTAACCCCAGCCTGCAGCCCCGGGGATCACAAGCTATTCCCTGCTCTTGCACCTTACCAAGTCTGCTGGCCTCTCCTCCTCTAGCACCACATGCATGACCCCATCCTAGTGGGGGTGCTCTGCTAGTGGGGGTGGGGAGGAGGGCCGTGTTCTTAGCCCTTGGAGTCTAGGATGCTCAGGTTGTGTGCTCAGATGTGCCTGGTGGTCTCTCCAATTTCTCTGAGCTAGAGTGGGACCCAACCAGGCCAGGAAGAGCAGCTGCCTGCGACACTAAGGACCAGTTAAGATTCTGCAGCGCCGCTGAGCTTTGTGCTTTGTGTTAATTCAGGGACACTTCACACAGACAGCAGCCCCGCTCAGCCGTACCTTGTCCATTGCTTTTCCGCATCGCTTACACACCCTGGACTGCCAAAGAAAGGATACAATACTGGGGGACTTGGGAGCAACTTTGTAACTTTCTGAGCCTCAAATTTCCTCACTGCAAAAGGGGAACAGTGGGAGACCTGCCTTAGCAACTGCAGTAAGTGTCCGCCAACATCAGTGTGAGAAATATTGCTTGTAAACTCTAGGCAGCTCATAGTGTCCCCACACAATGAGCCCCTGAAGGCTCTGACCTTGCCCTTTTCCTCTCTACACCGATGGTTGTGTGTAGAGCCTTTGGAGAATGAAGGCAATCAACACAAGGTAACCGCCTTGGGAGTTCCACATGTTTTTATCAGCACTGTGGGCTTGCAGAGATGTGATATTCTAATCAGAAGGAATCGTGTGAATAAAAGCAGAGAAGGGCACAGTCTGTCCTTATATGGGCTTCCTGGGTGGAGTTAACGCAGAAAAAGAACGTAGTGTAGAAAAGGAGGTTTCTTCCCACCCCACCCCCAACAGGTCTGCGGTCTGCTTCTCTTCCACCCCACCCCAGGCACTGGTTGCTTCTCCCGGCTCCCTGGGAATTCGAGGTAAAAGGTCAGCTCCTGAGCCTTGGCTCGTTATGTTATGGTTGTGAATAACAATGGCGCTCCTTCTAATGAGGACACACCTGCTATTTACAAATCTCCTTCCTTGGAGGAGCCCGCTGACCCCAAAGGACTGTGAGGTGGAGCTGGCAGCTACTCTACAGGCAGGGAAACAGAGAAGCGTGGCACCTTTCCCTGAGACACACAGCAATGCCCCCTTCCGTCCTTGCAGACCCAGCTATAGACGGTGCCTCCTCCAGGGAGACCTCTCAGACTGCTTTTGCTGCCCTGTCTGCCCTCTACTTCCTCCCTGCTGCCTCTCCTCTCCCAGAAGAGGAATATCTCAGTGTCAGTGGTTGGGCATGAAGCTCCCACATCTGTCTAGGAGATAATGGATATCTCATTTAATTCTTACAACCATATGAAGCAGGAATTCAAAAAACAAGCACCCTGAGGTTTGATCTACCAAGCTGTGTGGCTTAGGAAAGCCCCTTAGCTCTCAGCTCGCTCATCATTGCAGGTACATGACTCGATACAGGGCTCCAGTGACCACAGCTTGATTTGTAGTAAGCCTTCGACCGGTGGTAAGGAGGCAGGAGAATAGGGTCTGGAGACAGGGAACCTAAGGTCGACTCACGCCGACTGATAGCAGAGGCTACTCCCTCTTCGACCCCTCCTTTTTCTAGGTGGTAGTGCTGTATGGTAGTTGCAATCTCTCCTTTTGCGGTGTGTCAGTTGCTGAGTGGCAGCTGGAAAGTGAAAGTACCTCTGATTGGTCCCGTCCCACAACCCATCAGACTGGTCGTGGGCCTACTCTTTAACCAATCAGACTGGTTGCAGACCACTAGGATGAACCAATGGGAAACCTCGAGAGGGTACATAAACCCTAGAAAATTCATGGCCGGGCGCGGTGGCTCACGCCTGTAATCCAAGCACTTTGGAGGTCAAGGCGGGCGGATCACCTGAGGTCGGGAGTTCAAGACCAGCCTGACCAACATGGTGAAACCGGAGGTCGGGAGTTCAAGACCAGCCTGACCAACATGGTGAAACCGCGTCTTTAAAAAAAAAAAGAAAGAAAATTCTGTAACCAGTGCTCCTGAGCCTCTTGCTCCAGCCCTTGCTGCCTTGCTAGGGTGTTTTGTCCAATTCTTTGTTCGAAACACCAAGAAGTTGGCCAACTTCTCAACCAGTAACAGTAGCTCTAGAGGAGGAGGGAGAGGCCGCTTGTCCACTTAACTAAGAAATGGAGGATGTTGGCCGGGTGTGGTGGCTCACGCCTGTAATCTAAGCACTTTGGAGGCCAAGTCGGGTGGATCACCTGAGGTCGGGAGTTCAAGACCAGCCTGACCAACATGGTGAAACCCCGTCTTAAAAAAAAAAAAAAGAAAAGAAAAGAAATGGAGGAGCTGGGATTGTCCCTGGAGGACTGTGCGACTCCAGTGCCTTCTGAGGGAAGGCTCAGACACAGCTGGTATTCAGGAACCAGCTGCCACTAAAGCAAGCAGAGCCTGAGGCTGGGCTGTGTCTGTAGCCATCAGCATGGGCTCAGAGCGTTGTAGGGATCTGGGCTGGATAGAACCTGGGCAGGGGGACAGGGCCATGGGGACTGATTGGGGTGAGGTGAGCCACTTTCCAAAGGTATGATGGGAAACCAGGGCATCCTTCTGCAGGGGAGGCTGGGGACGGGGGCAGCCTGCTGCTTTGCCACAGTGAGCAGGGAGTGGGAGCCTCTGAAACTCTGAAGGAGCCCCCCCCACTACCTCCAGAGAAAGTCAGAGTCACTCAGAGGGGAGGCCCAAAGACTGAGAATTGGGGCAGGCTTTCACTGGGGAACTGCATCTGCTGGCCTGTTGGCTAGAAAACAACAACAACAAAAAAAAAACATGCACGATAATTTAGGGACCCCAGCCAAGTGTGGTGGCTCACTCCTTTAATCCCAGGTGTTTTGGGAGGCTGAGGCAGATGGATCACTTGAGGTCAGGATTTGAGATCATCTTGGCCAACATGGAGAAACCCCATCTTTACTAAAAATACAAAAATTACCCACCATGGTGCACGAACCTGTAATCCCACCTACTCAGGAGGCTGAGGCACTTGAACCCAGGAGGCAGAGGTTGCAGTGAGCTGAGATCGTGTCACCGCACTCCAGCCTGGGCGACAGAGTGAGACTGTCTCAAAAAAAAA
This sequence comes from Alouatta palliata, assembly GCA_004027835.1. Lineage (NCBI taxonomy): Eukaryota > Metazoa > Chordata > Mammalia > Primates > Atelidae > Alouatta > Alouatta palliata. The sequence continues at coordinate 5,200 of PVKV010038345.1, forward strand.
AAAAATTAGGGACCCCTGCAGAGGAGGAGAGCACTCTCTAATTAACAGCCAGGGTGGGCTGATTTTCCTTCTCTCCCTCCCATCCTTCCCTCTGTCAGATATTGAGGATCTCCAGGCTTTATGCTGGCATGGAGGGTACAGCAAAGGATGGATCCCAGTGCTGTCTCTCAGAGTTCAAACAGACTACTGCCCTCCTCCAGTGAGATGGGTGCTTGTGTGGAGGTGGGTCTGCCACGGCGGGAGAGGCCTCAGGAACAGGACTGCTGGACCTTGGACTCGGGGAGGGTGGGACTGTGACGTATCACTTTGGCTGTGCTGAAGCCCAGTCATTGGAGGCTTGGTGCTGAAGGCAGCAGGAAATACTCCCTCCTACCTCCAGAGAGAGCTTTCTAATGCCTGCGTCTGACCCATCACTCCCAGCTTGGAGTCTCCTGTGGCTCCTCGATGCCCTCAAGGTTCCAGTTCCCCACTCTGGCTTTTGCATGTCTCCCGATTGTCCTGACTGCCTGATTGTCCTGAAAGCCAAGGTTCCTTTCAGGTCACACCTCCACACTTTGGAATACGCTCTCCCTCTGCCTTGGCTGCTGGTCTGGCTTTCTTTGCTAATTCTTATTGGCCTTTCAGACTCTGCTCAGAGGCTGGGCATGGTGGCTCATGCCTGTAATCTTCCCACACTTTGGGAGGCAGAGGCTGGAGGATCACTTGAGCCTGGGAGTTCAAGACTAGCCTGGGCAACAGAGCAGGACAAATTTAAAAAATGAGCAGGTATGGGGGCGTGCACCTGTGGTCAAAGCTACTCGGGAGGCTGAGGTGGGAGGATCACTGGAGCCCAGGAGATTGAGGCTGCACTAAGCCGTGACCAGGCCACTACACTTCAGACTGGGCAACAAAGCAAGACCCTACACAGCCCCCATCAAAAAAACTCAGCTTGGGACCCCTCCTCCAGGAAGCCTTCCCTGAGCCCCAGGCTGGATTTGGTCACCTCTTTGAGGTCCCAGAGCATTCTGAACTCACCTCCATTCTAGCCTCAGCTCCCAGTGCTGAAGTTGCCTGGCTATAGCCTGACTTCTCTCCTAGATTAGGGAGGAACCTCCTCCAGGGCAGGGCCTGGGTCTGCCCTTGGGCTATGACTCCAGTGCCCACCACGGGGCTGAGACAGGCTGTGGTTATGGAGTGAAGGTTTTCTTTCTTTTTTTTTTTTTTTAAGACAGGGTTTCGGCCGGGCGCGGTGGCTCACGCCTGTAATCCCAGCACTTTGGGAGGCCGAGGCGGGTGGATCACGAGGTCAAGAGATCGAGACCATCCTGGTCAACATGGTGAAACCCCGTCTCTACTAAAAAAATACAAAAATTAGCTGGGCATGGTGGCATGTGCCTGTAGTCCCAGCTACTCGGGAGGCTGAGGCAGGAGAATTGCTTGAACCCAGGAGGCGGAGGTTGCGGTGAGCCGAGATCGTGCCATTGCACTCCAGCCTGGGCAACAAGAGCGAAACTCCGTCTCAAAAAAAAAAAAAAAAAAGACGGGGTTTCACCATGTTGGTCAGGCTGGTCTTGAACTCTCGACGTCAGGTGATCCGCCCGCCTTGGCCTCCAAAGTGTTTGAATTACACGTGTAAGCCACGGCGCCCGGCCGGAGTGAATGTTTAATGGTGAAGGAGGACTGTGCACATCTGAAAGTGAAGACAGGCAGAAACACCTACCCAGGCCCAGAGATGAGAGCCTGAAGGAGCCTCTGCTGCCCAAAGCTCCCCTAAAGCCTCTGGACTCCTCCTCTCAGCCTCTGAGGACCTATGACACCAGCAGTAGCCTGTTTCCAGCCCCGATTTCAACATGGGGCAAATGAGATGCAGAGAGGGGCAGTTACCTGCCTGGGGTCTCTGGCGGGCAGCTCCAGAACTCAGGTCTCCTGAAGGCCTGTCCAGTCCATACCCCAGGCCTCCTCCTGGTTCCGCCACTGCCTCTCCCTCCCCTCCTCCCCACTCAGACCTAGGATGGAAAAACACCTGGCTGAGCTCCACCTGCCTGCCTCATGCTGCCTGCAGCCCCCTCCTTGGAGGCCATCAGCCCCAGGGATGTGAGGAGAAGAGGAGAGGGACCCCTGCAAAGAGGGGAGGGGCTGATGCATTTCCCCTGTGCTATAGGAGCTTCTCCTCTACCCAGAGCCTGGGCTCCTGTCAGCCACCCTCATCACCTCCTCTCCCAGTCCAGGGCCTCTCTCTGGGGATCCCCTCCCCCTGGCCTTGGCACCCTGGGCACAGCCATCACAGCTGTTTCCAGGGTGGTGGTTGGGGCCTGGGCAGGACCTACCCACAACCCTGACTGCAGCCTAGTGCCCGCCCCTTGCCTTGGCCTTCATCAGGAATCACCTTTCCCCAGCTACCCAGTTTTGGGGGGCTGCCAACCCAACTCCTCCTTGCCCCGCCATGCCCCCCACCCAGTGCTGGGGCACCCTCCTCTCCTACCATGGGCAGGCCAGGTGGACTATCGTGGAAGCCTTTCTAAGGCTAGCTGGGGCGGCTGGGTTTCCGTCTCTTAGGGCTGGTTACCTGGCAACCGCGTCCAAGGAGCGCTTGGCTCAGGCTCAGGGCTGGCACAGCGGCGCTGCTGCTGAGGCGGGAGGCGAGCAGCCAAGCAGGGTGGGAGACGAAGGTCACGGTCAGGAGGCTTGCTGCTCCCCAGAGTCGGTGGGGGGCAGTGCTTCAGAAACTCCCTGTCATCATCTCGCCTTAGACTCACAGCCCGCCCCCAGGAAAGGGGTTTTGGGTCCTCAACATAAACAGCCACACTTAGAACTCTTAGGTTTCCTGGAGGTTGAGGGAAAGCTGAGTGGGAGCAGAGAAGGGCACGCTTCTCCCTTTTGCGTCTGGGGGTGTGGCCCTGTGGCTTTCTTGCCCACCACTCTGTGTCCTGAGTAAGGGGAAGGGGCACAAAGAGACAGATTTCCCAGTGTGCAAGGCTTAGGCTTTGGATCTCAATTCTGCCCTAAACAAAAACAAACAAAAAGAAAACTAAAAATAATAATGATAATAAATCAATCCTGCCCTGCCTCTCATGGTTGTGCTTTCTTGGACTTTTTTTTTGTTTTGTTTTTGTATTTTTGTATTTTTTTGTAGAGACGGGGTTTCACTATGTTGGCCAGGCTGGTCTCGAATTCCTGGCCTCAAGCAGACCTCCTCCCTTGACCTCCCAAAGTGCCAGGATTACAGGCATGAGTCACTGTGACAGCTGTGGATATGCTGATTGTTTCTGTGAACCCCAGCCACCTCCTCTGGAGAATGGGATGGTAACCCCATCTCGTAAGACAGCTTGTAGGGCATGAATGCTCAGTGCAGTGGCTGGCCTATACCCATCCATTCCCTCCCTCCACACCCAAGCTTCCCGCATCAAAGGGGGCAGGATTACAGATGCTGACAGCCCACACGTGGGCCACCCACCATTGCCAAGCGACCCCGGAATGTGACCTCTTCATGTCCATGAATAGCTCTGGTCCCCTATGTGATACCTTGTTCCCCCTCATCCCTGCTGACTTGTTTTTTTAATTTAACAAACACTCCTACCCTTTACTATATACCAGGCACTGCTTAAAATGCTTCACAAATATTAGCTCATTTAAAGTATTTAATCCATTTAATGGATTAAGTCATTTCGTCCATTTATTTTAGTAATCCATTTACTGGATTAAATGAGGTCATGCTGAGGTGCATGCAGAGAGCTGTGTGGGAGGGAAGCCGGGCCACACCTCCCTGCCCTGCCAAAGCAGCCTCTGCTGTGCAGCTGGGATGAACGCCAGTCCCTCCTGCCTCCTGCCTCCTGCAAGACCAGCCTGGAATGGTAGAGCCATGGGCAGGTCAGAGTTCCAGGAAAAGCTGTGATGGCTAATTAAAACTTCAGCTCAGGGAGGCCCCCTTGGGGCAGGGATTGCCTCCGTCAGCTTCCCTATGGGGGTCCCCTAATTGGACCCCTGGGCCCTAGGAGTGATGCAACTCACCAGACAGATGGTAACAGGCAAGGAGGGAGGGAGAAGGAAATAGGCTGGCAAAAAAATAACAACAACCCCTTTCCCATTGTGGGAGATGGTGACTTTGGAGTCCCCAGACTGCCACTTAGGAACTGTGTGACTCTGGGTGAGTTGCTTGGCCTCTTGGAGCCTCAGTTTCCTCACTGAGAAGTGAGGATGGTAAAACTTCCAGCCCTGGAGGGCTGCTATGAGGAGACCTGTGCGGAAGGACATAGCTTCACGCTTGGTTCAGAAATAGACACTCTTACAATTGGAGCAATTGTCACAGTTACTGCCACGGTCCACTCCTCTCCGTCATCTCATTCAGTTCTCAGAGCATTCTGGGAGAGAGGAGAACAAGCTTTCAGAGCGGGAACGGAGTTAGCCTCCCAGCTTTCATAACCAACCATCTGGGTCCTGGGCCATGTGTGGGGTGTAGAGGGGCAGGGGTAGGGGATGCCGCAGGAGGCTGGGCGGGAGGTTGCTGTGCAGCCTGCGATGCAGATGGACCTGGAGCCGGCCTGTGGAGTGAAGAGGACTTGACTAGGCAGAAAGCAGCCCAGGGGGCAGAGCCGGAGGCAGCCAGATGAAGGTCTGGAGACCAGAAAGAGTGCAGAGTGTGAAGGAGCCCTGGGGAACCAGTGGGCCTAGAGATGGGTGAGTGACAGTCACACAATACCCCACTGAGAGCTGGGGTCTCACCCAATTCGGCCAAAGTCTTCCCTGGGTCCAGGGTGCTGAGCATGACTTGTGCCAGAAGGGTGGGCTGTGAAGAAGGGAGTCTGGGGGAGGGGAGAGGGTGCCTGGCTTTTCCTTTCTGGATGCAGCAAGGTAGACTCCCTGGCCCCCCCGCCCTCATTCCAGGGAGCAGACAGTTTCATCTCCAATTCGTGAGGCCTCTGGAGTCACTGGCCCCTTACCAGCTATTCACAGAGAGGCAGGAGCAGGCCAAGGTCCAAAAGAACCAGGTGTGGGGTGTGCCCCAGAACTCTCCAAGGTGACCCGGCTCAGTAGTGTCCCTCTGTTCTCACAGGCCATCTCCAAGACCACCCAGTGTCATGTTTACCGGCTGCAGCAGGACTGGAATGCCCAGGACAGGCCATGGGCCTCCCTCCTCCTCAGGTCACTCCCCAGAGTAGAACATTCTGCCTCCAAATGCTCGGTGAACCCCTCCCAACAAGCAGTGGCCTCAGAACACCAATCTTTTCCCAGAGAGACAACCATGGCTAGGAGAGAGATGGAGGAGACAAGAACGCATTTCAAAGAGCTGATCATAGGCCGGGCGCGGTGGCTCACTCCTATAATCCCAGCACTTTGGGAGGCCGAGGCAGGTGGATCACAAGGTCAAGAGATCGAGACCATCCTGGTCAATATGGTGAAACCCCATCTCTACTAAAAGTACAAAAAAATTAGGTGGGCATGGTGGCGCGCACCTGTAGTCCCAGCTACTCGGGAGGCTGAGGCAGGAGAATTGCTGGAACCCAGGAGGCGGAGGTTGCGGTGAGCCAAGATCGCACCACTGCACTCCAGCCTGGGTAACAAGAGCGAAACTCCAACTCAAAAAAAAAAAAGAGCTGATCATTACTAATACATCGACAATTCCTAAGGAAACACAGCCCACGCTGCACCAGCTCTGGGCTCCCTCGTCCTCCCTCCAGACCCTATTCCGCAGCCCCCTCTGCTCCAGCAGTCCCCACCTCCTGTCAACCAGGCCATCTGTAGCTCAGGTTCCAATTAGCTCAGAAATTAGCACCTCAACCAGCCTGTCTGCCCATGAACAGCTCGCCTGGGAGGGTTTCAGGAGGTCTTCAAGACCTCAGGGGCCCAGAGCTGGAGCAAGTCCAGGCTGGCAAGGCCCCCCCAGTGGCCTCCCTGCACCCCAGCGTAGAGCAGGGGGACCAAAGAATCCCCCAGGGAATTGGGTAAGGAGAAGAGGGTCCCCACCCAGGATAAGGCTGTATTGGCCGTCTCTGGGCTCCTATATCAGCCTCAGCCACCTCTGCCTAATCAGTGCGCCCTGTCTGGCTGGGGAAGCCAGGAGAACGCCAAAATCCATTTGGGATGAGGTCAGTAAGGGAAAGTCTCTATGGGTGACTTGGCACAGCCAGGGATATAGAAAGAAGCTCAGTTTCTCCCTTCAGACCTCCGTCGGGGCCTCCTGACTCTCTCCAGTGTCACCTCCTGATGACCCCTCAGTCCCTGGCATCCCTTTCACTCATAGTCCCGCAGCTCTTGAAGAGAACAGAATGCCCCCAACCCAGCCCATTGTCAGGCTGCAAGTGGATAGATTATGGGCTCTGGCTGGAAAGGCTGCTGGAGCTGAGAGCGAGGGGTAGGAGAGAGCCTATGTGGTGGGGTCAGAGAGAGCCTCCTGCCAAGAAAGGAGAGGAGAGGTGAGGTGCTCCCAGGGGACGTGTGGCACCGTGGCACAGCAGAGTGACTCTGGGATACGGGGAGGCTGAGGCTTCCTCTTGCTGAGCTCAGATTCCTGTTTTTTGGGGTTTTTTTTTGAGATGGAGTTTCACTCACATTGCCCAGGCTGGAGTGCAATGGCACAATCTCGGCTTACTGCAACCTCTGCCTCCCAGCCTGCCTCAGCCTCCCGAGTAGCTGGGATTACAGGCATGCACCACCACATCCGGCTAATTTTGTATTTTTAGTAGAGACAAGGTTTCACCATGTTGGTCAGGTTGGTCTTGAACTCCTGAGATCAGGTAATCTGCCCACCTCGGCCTCCCAAAGTGCTGGGATTGCAGGCGTGAGCCACCATGCCTGGCCAGATTCCCTATCTGTAACGTTGGAACAAGAATGTTCCCAGCTTCCGGAGATGATGGCAAGAGGTGGCTGGTGTGGTAAGCAGCGGGGCTACTCCATGGGAAGCCAGCAGCGGTGGCACAGGTAGAAGACGGGCATTCCAGGGAAACCCCCTGTTGTCTCCGTCCCTGACACAGAGCAGCACAGGTCCAGGGAGAGTGGTCTTGATGTGGGGTGGGAGCCCACAGTGTATTGCTTGGGCTTGGTGGAGGGAACACATGTCAGGCCCATAGAACCAGTGTAAACAGGGCAGGGCGAGAGGCGCAGGTGACCCAGACAGGCCAGAAGTCAGCCTTGACCCCAGCCCCTGGACTGAGAGGCATCCTGGGGCTGAGCCTGAGCCAAGGCCAGGCATGAGATTAGAGCCCCAGCTGCAGGAGCCAGGCAGATGCCCTGTAGCTGAGGAGGAGGCTTGGCTGGAGCAGCGCTTGACCCCAAAATGGGCCTCTAGTGCCTTCCGGAAAAGTCCCACTGCGGGGAAACTGCTGCGTCACTTTCCTGGTGCTGACACCCCGTTAGTGTCTCCTTCCTTGAATGAGTATCGCCTTCTTAGGGACAAAACTGGCACCAGCCACCTAATCCAGGCCCAGATCCCAACTTGCCACTCTTCACCATGAACTCGGAGCAAGCTTCTTAACCTCTCTGAGCTACAGAGTCTTTGACTGTGGGACGATGAATTGTGCCCCCGGGTTTGTGATGGGGTCAGCCGCCCAGTGTTCTAATGCCCTGGAATCAGGCCCGCCATGCAGTGAGCCTCAGCGAACCCGTGTTCCTCCTTCCCAGGCCAATTCCTGGGAAGCAGGCAGGACTCCAAGAAGACGTGGGGCTGAAGTCTGCTTTGCCTTCTCTGGGAAGAAGTTCTGTGAAGGCCAGAAAGCCAAAACCACCTCCTCAGTCTGCCATTCCTCTGAGGGTTTGTAAAAGGACCTGGACCGTCTGTTGGGAGCTTCTAAAAGTTGTTAGGGGCCAGGTGTGGTGGCTCACACCTGTGATCCTCGCACTTTGGGAGACCAAAGCCGGAGTGCTCAAGCCCAGGAGTTTGAGACCAGCCTGGATAACATAGTGAGACCTTGTCTCTACCAAAAAAAGAAAAGAAAAAAAAAAAAAAAGGCCAGGCCTGTTTGTGCACACCTGTAATTCCAGCTACTCAGGAGGCTGACATGGGAGGATTGCTTGAGCCCAGCCCAGGAGGTTGAGGTTTTAGTGAGCTGTGATTGTGCCACTGTACCCAGGCCTGGGAGACAGAGCAAGACCCTGTCTTCAAAACAAAAACAAACAAACAAACAAAAAACAAGAACAAAAATAAATAAAGGTTACTAGGCTCTGAGGAAGGTTGACTTTGGAGGCTGAGTCACAGAGCTTGACCTCTTAATTACTGACCTTTTGTTATAAACGATTTTCCTTCCTTCTTCCTGGCTTAGACCAGATGGCCCTAAGATAGAAGACCCCTTAACTGAGATAAAAGACCACTTGACTATTACATCCTTAATGCGGAATGTCAAATATACCTTCCCAAAAAAGAAACACTGCCTATAACCAACCAATTGCTGTAACTATGTATGAAAAATGATGAGTCCTGTTTACATCCTTGCCTATATAAACCACCCTCAAATCTCTCCACTTCAGAGCACCTGGGACCCCATTTGTTTTTGCAGCCTGTGTCCTCCCAAGTGGCCATCCTCAAACTTTGCACTTCAGTAAACTCAATATTTAATCATATTGCCTGAATCTCATCATTCAGGTTGACAGGCTCAATGCAGAGGGGGCAGGGGATAGATAGACCTTCCAATAAAACCCTCTGCTTTTGTGCTCGCTTCGGCAGCACATATACTAAAATTGGAACGATGCAGAAAAGATTAGCATGGCCCTTGCACAAGGATGGCACGAATTTTTTAATTCAAAAAAAAAAAAAAAGTCCAGGCGTGGTGGCTCACGCCTGTAATTCCAGCACTTTGGGAGGCAGGTGGATTACCTGAGGTTCGGAGTTCGAGAC
>PVKV010038346.1:0-14002 GCA_004027835.1 Alouatta palliata
AAAAAAAAAAAAAAAAGAGGAGGTTTGGAAGGTTTTCTGAATATTAATAACATTTTTAAAGGGTCCCATTCAGATCCCTACTAAATTCAGTTCTAAATATATGCGATACAATTTTATTTCATTTTTATCTTATCAAGGATCTTTTTATAGCTTTTAGCCTTGAGGTAGTGAATTCAAATAAACTACTACCCATAAAGTAAGATATCATTGCCTTTCAGCCTTACTTTGCCTAATAACTACTTCTTTCATGATTCATGGGGTATGTGACCTCTATAACTCTCACAGGTATCGGTCTACTCCTACTTTTACATCCCTCACTGTCTGCACTGTGCATTTTGAAACTTCATTACATATCCTCCAATGAAATTCTAAGCTTGTCAAGGACAGGGACTCTATTCTAATCTAGTTTTTATAGAATTGACTTCTCCCCTCCTTCTCACTTTCAGCACCTTCCTTAGCAGCTCACACAGTTGGCACTACATAAGTCCCTGCTGAACTGAATTCCGGAATGTGGTTCACTCTCTATAGCATTCACTCTACACAGTCTTTCTGACCTTACTGCCTCTTAGAAATCTTAGTGCTTGAAATGTCTGCACAGGGAAATACTGTCAGTGCCCAGGCCTGCTCTGCTCTGGGATTGTATATTACCCTCATATTAAATCTTTCGGGTGGGGTTTGACTTGAGCTGTAAGCAATATTCTAACTTTGAAGTAATTAAGTTCCAAAGTAAGATGTTCTGCTATGTTTCAAAAACAAGTTCAGACAAAAAGTTTGGGTCTCGGTGGCCACAGCAATAGGTTGTCATAAAAAATATTATTTTAATTCTAAGCAAAAACCAGATGCATTAAACATAGAATATACAGAAAACTGCACCTATAAGCACTCTCAATAACTTCCCTTTCTGTTTTCAGTAAAGTGACCATTTTCTATCTGTGTAAGATGTATTAGGAAAAAAACATATTTAATGAACTAACAGGTGGGTAACTTAGAAGTGGACCAATTAACAAATGATACTGGGCTGCATGTTAGTTATTTGGCAGATCCTCAAAAAAAAAAAACCTGAAAGTGGCCTTTATATAACACTTGATAACCCTGAAAAGCATTTCATTTTTTTCAGAGTACTTAAAAGCTTAATTCTCTATCCACTGCTATTATATTTCACTGCCAATTTGAAGAAAATGAATGATTCTAATCTTGGATTTCACAATCAGCTTTTAGAGCCAGTTCATAGTTGGTGCTTAAAACAGCTCTAATACAGATTATTGTGTAATTATGGTAAATGCCAAAATAATATAATTAATCTTAACTACTTTGCCAAATTAAAGCATCATAGAAAAAAAAAAAACAAGGCAACGTGTATAAGCACATACAAAATTTTATAATTAAGTATATTCTTAAAATTCAAAAGCAGCTAGTATCAAACTGGTAAAAGAAATTTAACCACATCTTTGGACACTACCAAGAACAAGTGTCAAAAATATATCCTATTTGTACTTATATTAGGGATAGTTTTCATTTCACTGTCTTTTATCAATAGGTTACTAAAACTTAAAAAATGTTCACCACTTTTAAGTTACAAAGTCAATTTTAAAGCTAATCGTTACAACTGTTTGAGCCTCAGCCACCATGACTTCATTCCTCATGTCACCCAGCACCTGTGTAGCAGGTGTATTGTTGGAAACAGTGAATGCTTAGGACTGACTGCCATGCGGCTTGAACAAAATACCTTCAAGAATCACTAATGACAGTGACAGAAAAGAAGTGCTCTCTGTTGCTAGGTCAATCCTTCCACAGACTGGAGCTTTTGCCCCAGAGACATTCTCCTAAACTGGAGGGGATAGAGGAAGGATGGGAAAGGTATAAGTGAGCTTCTGCTATCAATTCACATGCTTCTATTGGCCGAATGTGGCCCTTATTCTATTTTTAAATCATTTAGATAAAATGTGACAATGGATGCATATACAGGAACAGTTAATTCTACCTTAAAGTGATCCTTGTTAGAACAGATTTACTTTTCCTAAATCTGAAGTGATTTATCTTATTCCTAGTCACTTTCTAAAATGGACTATATTAAATAAGAATTCTTTTTTTTTTTTTGAGATGGAGTTTCACTCTGTTGCCAGGCTGGAGTGCAGTGGCGTAATCTTGGCTCACTGTAACCTCTGCCTCCTAGGTTCAAGTGATTCTCCTGCCTCAGCTTTCTGAGTAGCTGGGACTACAAGCACCTGCCACGACACCCATCTAATTCTTGTATTTTTAGTAGAGACGGGGTTTCACCAGGTTGGCCAGTAGTCACCTCATGATCTCCCTGCCTCGGCCTCCCAAAGTGCTGGGATTACAGGAGTGAGCCACCACGCCCAGCCTAATAAGAACTTTTTTTTTTTTTTTTGAGACAGAGTCTCGCTCTGTCGCCAGGTGACAGGCTGGAGTGCAGTGGCACAATCTTGGCTGACTGCAATCTCTGCCTCCTGGGTTCAAGCAATTCTCCTGCCTCAGACTCCCAAGTAGCTGGGACTACAGGCATGCACCACCATGCTCAGCTAATTTTTGTATTTTTTTAGTAGAGATGGGGTTTCACCATGTTGGCCAGGATGGTCTCGATCTCTTGACCTCGTGATCCACCTGCCTCGGCCTCCCAAAGTGCTGGGATTACAGGCGTGAGCCACCGTGCCTGGCATTAATATTTTTTCATTATTCCACCAGTATAGGATAATTCCCCTGGCAAACATCAAGAATCACTTCCATAGGCACATCAACCAGCCTAAAAACTACTGTAAATTTTTATAAAAGATTGTTTTTGAGCTGACAAATACTAACTTTTAGGTTGGACAAGCAGTTGTTGAGGAAAATGTGCCATCTATTCAGGAAAAGCTGTTTCTGACTGACACAGAGCAAACAGGTCACCAGCGGGTACAAGGCCTGAGGAGAAAGGAGAGGAGGTTACAGGATAGTTTATATTTCAACAAACCAGGTAACACACATTCTCTGTACCCACTACTCCGCCATCTTCCTCTGGGGTCCTGGGGGCAAGGAACAGGATGCTTTGTGGCATAGCAGTGCCCAGTGAATGCAGGGCCCTGGTGTGCATTTCACAAATGCTTTCTGATAATGCTGGGGATAGAATAACCAAGAATTATGAATAGCACATAATAAAATGAAAAAAGTTGCATGTATAATAATGCAGAAATCGGATTCAATGAGTTAGACTTTACTTGTGAAGTTTAAAAACAAATTTACCATCTTAGGTTACTCTCTTAATCTCCAGAAAAAAAAAAAAAAAAAACCAGGAAGGCATACAAATTTTGAAAATGTTACTGGCTTTTTTGCTTACAGACATCAAATAGTTTGTCCCTATCTTAGAGGTAGCTGTCTATATTTTCTTTTGCGTGCAACCTTCTGGTAATTAAAGAAGATTCCTAAAAGAAATGTTATTGCATTGGTAAACTCTACCAAGACAAATTTAACCACAGGAGGAATTTGCTTATGACCGAATAAACAGAGGTGCTACTGTGCTTTTCCTGCCTAGCTGGGCCAGCTTCCCATAGCAACTTGAGAAGACAGCAAAGGTAATGAGCAGCCACCCAAAAAATCATACATGCAGAACCCATCACCATTTTGCTAAGCCAGATGTCACAGACCTTTATGATTCCCCCTAAATCAAGGCTCGTGAAGATTTAAATAAAAACGTTAACTGTCTCATCTGTTAACTTGAATTAACAAGAAACAACTGCCCACAAAGAAATTCAATGCTTAACAATTCATTAGTTGCTTTTTAAAAATTAACGTAGTTTTAAAGGGACTTGGAACTACTGCTACCATTGAGTGCAGCTCTAATGCCAGTCAGCAATCTAAAAAACATGCATACAGTTAGTCACAATGACCACAGAATGTAGACACATGAGCAAATTTGCCACCACTACCAGCAAAGCAACCCTAAGTACCTGCTCAGGTCATGGTGGGGATGTTCATCCTCTGGAGACTAGTATAAACCATGCTAGTAGCCAGATCCCTAAGCAACTTGCTTTCTCCCGACTTTCACACTACAGCCGTTACAACACTGGCGGATTCATAAACCAAAGCTTTATTCACCACAGCGGGTAAAAGGTGGTGGTAACTTAAAAGACTTTCCTATACCACTCTTTAGTACCAAAACCTTCCTAAGAATTATTTTCCCAGCATTCAGAGAATCCTCCCTATGGGCAGCTATTTCCCAACTCCTTTTCCTGCTGTTTCAATTTTGATTCTAGTATCCAGATAGAAATTACCCAGGGCAGGCTCCTGGGGATTGAGAAGAGAAACTGTTATTATAAACCTTAGTCTTAGATCGGAAAAAAGTTCTCAGAAATTAAAATAAAAATCAAGTTGAGCCAATCTTGAAAGTGAACAACAGACTCCTTAGGACCAGAGGGTCATCTGAGATGATGTGGTCTAATCCCTTTACATGAACATCATTCAATCATGGCCAATACAAAAAGCCAGCTTCAGTTTCAAATGCTGCCTCTTTTTGAGGGAGGTGTAGGTACTTTCCCCATCTATGGAGTCCATATGATCCTCAAATAGATTCCTGCCTAGGAATTTTAGTCTGTGTAGTTTTGTGTTTTCGATTTTCTCATAGTTACTAACCAAGGAATGCTTCTTTCTAGAAGAAAGTTCCAGGGTGGTGTCATACAGGCTTTCCACAAAATTTCTAAGGCAGGGAACATTTACTTCATTTTTAACAGCCTGAAATAGAGATGCATATGAATATTATATTAATAAAATTGTTGATTTTGTGATGCAATTTGAAGGAGTTTTTAGAAATGAAAATGTAACTCACAGCAGCGACTGGAACAAGGATTTCAACGAAAAGCCCAGCCAAGGCGTGCTTGATATCTTTGTCTTTGACCTCGAGGAAATAATGTGCACATTCCTGGGAAGCAGAAAAAGGGTATAGGGAGGGAGAGTAGATTGAAATGTGCACATAGAATGTATTTAAACAAGTTTCAGTCAATAGCTCTTAATTCAATCATATATCAACATAGCATATTCCATAGTCTATTAAAAATCACTGGATTCAAACATTTGTATTGAAATTTATATGTTTGCAGTGGCCTCAGTGACATTCTGCAAGGCTGGTTTTTTCACTCTTCTATTTCAAATCACTATTCTAAAAGGACAAATCATCTCTAACCAGCAAGCACACATGTATCCACTGAATCACTGGCTGATTCATTCAGTCATTCACTTCCAATACATTTCCTTTTATTACTTAGTGTGTGTGGGGCTCTGGGCTCCTGGTTAGCCACAAACACAGATCCCCAGGGAAGGTAAACATGGGAGGAGAGGCAGAAGACATCAAACTTATTTTAGGCCCTATGCCTGACAGCCTCGGTCACAGAGCTGTTTACTTGCTCGCTCTGACATTTTAGGTGTGTTTATTATTCACATAGTTTCATAAGCAAGTCTGGAACGTTTCCCTTTCCCACCTCTACAAGGAAATCTTTAGAAGGGTTCCTCAAGAAGGATACTACTGCCTGTGGACTGTTGTCCTATGTAAGGGTGTTCTTGGTTGTTCAGGGATTCATTCTGTAGGAAAGCGGGCCTGCCAACATTTTTTTTTTTTTTTAAAAACAAAATGTCAACTTTTTAAAAAGCAAAGTTGGCAGAATTCTGCCCACCTCTCTCTCCTTTCTGGTCTTATTGATAGTAATTTATTGTGATTTATATCAGGTATTGTTTTCATTCAAGAGTCCAGGGCAGACAGGTGTCATGGCTCACGCCTATAATTCTGGTACCTTGGGAGGCCAAGGCAGGCAGATCACTTGATCCCAGAATTCCAGATCAGGAAATGGGATGGGCAACATGGCGAAACCCTGTCTCTACAAAAAAATACAAAAATTAGCTGGGCGTAGTGGCATGCACCTGTTGTCCCAGCTACTCAGGAGGCTGAGGTGGGAGGATCACTTGTGTCCGGGAGGCAGAGGTTGCAGTGAACCAAGATCACATCACTGCACTCCAGCCTGGGTGACAGAGTGAGACTCTGTCTCAAATTAAAAAAAAAAAAAGAAAGAAAGAAAAGAAAGAGTCCAAGGCTACGTATATTGAATAACATGTTAACATCTACATTGGCTATTTCCCTTTATTTTCTGTTGCCACTGGGAAGATTGCCAAAAACAGTCCCTAAAGTCCTCATTCTATCAATATCATATTAAGACCTCAGCTCAAGATTGTCAGCACTAGTATGGGAAGTCACTGAAACAGCTTTCACATACAGATGAGGTCTATAGTTTGCAGAATAGTTGTTCTTTTCCTACATTATTTTGCGTAAGTATGTAATACTCTCTGAAGTCTTAATTCATGTAGATATAGGAATTATTAATACAAGAGTGGGACAAAAATAATAAAATATTTAACAGTTACTGAGTGTTCGTCATGTGCTAAGAATCTTCAGTACCACTCTCTAAGGTTAGTGTCATTATCATCACCTTGCAGATAAGGGAAGTGAGGATGAAAGGGGTTAAGTGTGACTGGTCAGGTCATAGAGCTGGTAAGTGTTGGAACTTGAATTCAAACCTGAGAAGTTCGATACATAGCCCCCCGACATACTAATAGTTTTGTTGTGACATAATTTATGTAGTATGCAATTCACCCATTTAACATATACAATTCATTGGCTTTTAGTATAATCACAGTTGTGTATCCATCACTACTGTCAAATTTAGAACCTTTTAATGATACCCAAAGGAAACTCTGTACTCCTCAGCAGCCATCCGCAACCTCCCTATCCACTCCCTACCCCAGCCCTAGACAACTGTTAATCTACTTTCTGTCTGTATGGATTTGCCTTTTCTGGACATTCCATATAAACGGAATAATACAATATAAGGCCTTTGTGTCTCGTTTCATTCACTTAGCATACCATTTTCAAGGTTCATCCATGTTGTAGCATGTATTAGCTTCACTACTTTTTATGGCCAAATAATATTCTAATATAGTTATATACCACATGTTGTCTATCCATTCATCATTTTATAGACATTTGGGTCACCTCCACTTTTTGGTAACCATGAATAATGCTGCTATGAACATTTGTGTTCAAGTTTTTACGTAGACATATATTTTCATTTCTCTTGTGCATATACTTAGGAGTGGAATTGCTGGGTCATATAGTAATTCCAGGTTTTGCTATTTGAGGAACTGCCAGGGCCAGGCTGTTTTCCAAAGTGGCTGTGCCATTTTGCATTCATATCAGCAGTGTATGAGGTTCGAATTTTTCCACATCTTCACCCAGAATTGTTATATTTTTGACTGTAGCCATCCTTGGAGGTGTAAAATGGTACAGCTTATATTCATAATCCATACTTCTGAACCCTCTAGTAAGGTCATCACCAAATTTAATTCATAGCAGCATTTTAAAAATTCCTTCAAATACCAAAGTTTTGTAAACTCTAAGAGCTGAGTATTCTGTTAAATCCTCCTTAGTGACAATTCTTTTGTTATGTACCATGATGGGTACTGGGGAATAAATATCAAACCTGTATTGTTTAACTGATTTTTAAAAAATTAAAATTCCTTTTTATAGTAAGAATAAAACAGATTTCTTTATTATAAGTCCTCATGCCTGTGCATGTCAATGTAGCCAACCCAATGTTATCAATTTTAAAAAATGAAAAAAGTCAGCTATATTTTATTCACAGAATAATATGTACCAATGAGTGAAAGATAAAAAAGTCAACAAACAAGCAATCCCACTGTATACTCTCCTCCAAAGATGATATGAAAGTTTAGAAAGGAAATTATGTGCCTGCAACTGTACTATTTGGTTACAAAAAACTTCATGAATTATTTAGACAGAATGTTTCTCCATATTGACAAATAATTGGGTTTTCATGTTCTGGGTTTATCATTTTGAGGACGGGAAGTGCTCAAGTTGATAGCCCCTTAGCTCTCCTGCCTAAGACATTACCTGCATAAACTGAAGAGAAGCCTCAAAATCTTCCACTGGATACATCTTAATTCGAAAGAATTTCATCCCCATTATCAAGCTGATAATGCTTTGAACCACATATGGGTTCTGCTCTTTGTGCCGTAATTCTTTCAGCTCCGCCATAAATTTCTTCTTTACAGCAGGGAATCTAAGAAGACAAGAGAAGAGATTTATCAAATAATGGGTGGGAAAGTCTCTGTAATGGGGGCTTCCAGCATCTGGGAGTGATTGGGCAGAGCAGTGGAATCCTTCAAATCAGCTGAAGTACAACAGCCATCATTTTGTAAGGATTTGATGTTTTGGATTTGACAAAGGATCCAATTTTCTTCTCCTTTTCTCCTCTTATACTGTAAGACGCTCAACATCTCCATCAGGCAAGGGGCCAGATCCCGGGTCATTTAGACCATCTCAAAATGGTCTAGCTCTTAAATTGAGCATGACAAAAAGCCTCAGGTCCTCAGGCTTGGCCATTTTCAACACAGTTGTAGACCCCAGAGCCTGAAGTATCAAATAGTGAATCTATTAGCAATAACATACTAGGTTAGTGATTTCTGACAGTGACAGCAAATGCTTTTAGGATTTGTATTCCAAATAATGTCAAGAAGTATTCCTGTACCTATTTCTAAAGTTTTATATTATTATTTCCTTTATAATTTTAGGATAATGATTATTGAAAAATATATTTTGGGTTAAAATATCTAGTAATGGGAATATTAAAATTATATCTAAAAGGTAAAGATGAATGGGCTATTACATTCACGAAATTTTACAATTTTACCTGGCAAATACAAAACAAACAAAAAGATGCAGTCCAGTCCCTATCCTCAAAGTACTGGTATTGTTTGAAAGTAAAATAATACCAATTACAACAACAATAATATTATAATACAGGTTTGAAAATAGAACAGATCTTAAAGCTAAGAGAAAGCAGAAGCAGATCTTCAAAGTACCTAAGGGTTGAGAAACGTACACATAAAAATTGTCCAGCCAGGCATGGTGGCTCATGCCTGTAATCCCAGCACTTTGGGAGGCTGAGGCAGGTGGATCACCTGAGATAGGGAGTTCGAGTCCAGCCTGACCAACATGGAGAAACCCCGCCTCTACTAAAAATACAAAAATTAGCCGGGCATGGTGGTCATGCCTGTAATCTCAACTACTCGAGAAGCTGAGGCAGTAGAATCACTTGAACAAGGAGGCAGAGGTTGCGGTGAGCTAAGAATGTGTCACTGCACACCAGTCTGGGCAACAAGAGCGAAACTCCATTTCAAAAACAAACAAACAAAAAAAACCCAAAAAACAAAACAACAACAACAACAACAACAAAAAACAAAACTGTCCAAACCACTAAGTCTGAGACAGCTGGTTTGGCTATTCATTAAAAATACACACACACACTCTCTCTCACACACACACACTCTCTCTCTCTCTCACACACACACACACACACACACACACACACACACACTCACACACTCTCTCTCATACTCACACACAGACTTTCCAAAGAAAACAGTCTAAGATTTATTGTATTTTGTTTTCTAAGACTATTAGCCTGAGGTTCCATAAAACATTAGAAGCAAGCCAGGATTAAAAAGGATAATTGTGGCTGGGTGCGGTGGCTCAAGCCTGTAATCCCAGCACTTTGGGAGGCCAAGGCCGACGGATCGCCTGAGGTCAGGAGTTCGAGACCAGCCTGGCCAACATGGTGAAACCCCGTCTCTACTAAAAATACAAAAATTAGCTGGGCGTGGTGGTGTGCATGAGGCTGCAAAATCCCTTGAACCTGGGAGGCGGAACTTGCAGTGAGCTGAGATCAGGTCACTGCACCCCAGCCTGGGTGACAGAGCAAGACTCTGTCTCATCAAAAAAAAAAAAAAAAAAAAGGTAATTGTGATTATAAAAGTTAAAGGTGAACTAACAGAAGTTTGGAACAACTCTTAAGACGTTAAAATAGAAATTTCAGGACAAATAAAGTAGGCAGTAAACATAAATACATTGTTTAACAAAAGGCAGTACAGGGGATGGTGGCTAGCAAGAGAGGATTTTCAAGTGCTGGCAATTTTCTTGGCTTAGGTGGGGAGGTAACATGGTGTCCATTTTATAATAATTTGTTTAACTGCCTTATGGATTTTTCTCTATGTTTGCTACATGTATTTCTCAACAAAAAAAGATTTTTAAAAGGCAATAGAACAGAAAATATAAATAGTTTCAAGAAGATTTAGATAACTTATGGGCCGGGCGCGGTGGTTCACGCCTGTAATCCCAGCACTTTGGGAGGCCGAGGCGGGTGGATCACGAGGTCAAGAGATCGAGATCATCCCGGTCAACATGGGGAAACCCCGTCTCTACTAAAAATACAAAAATTAGCTGGGCATGGTGGCACGTGCCTGTAGTCCCAGCTACTCGGGAGGCTGAGGCAGGAGAATTGCTTGAACCCAGGAGGCGGAGGTTGCGGTGAGCCGAGATCGCGCCATTGCACTCCAGCCTGGGTAACAAGAGTGAAACTCCGTCTCAAAAAAAAAGAAGATTTAGGTAACTTATGAATGAGATATTCCTTAATGGGTTATTAGCATCGCTAAGAATATTTCAGGGTATATTACTAATCTTTGGTGGCATTTTGTGGACATCTACAAAACACCGAATTTCAAGATAGCACTCCAAACTGGCCCCTTTGGACATTTAAAAAAATACTATTAGAATATGTAGAAAATATTAGTTATGTTTACTTTATAAGTAAAATTTCATGGAGATTAATTGGTATATTAATTTTTCAGATTAGGAAATTAGCAAAAATTAAAATAGAAGCTTTATTTGATTTACAAAAATCTATTTAGTATCAGCACATTCTCTGGTCCTCTGCAGATCTACTATTAGGGCTGAATTGTGTGCCCTTCAAATTCATATGTTGAAGTCTCAACCTTCTGAGATCAGAATGTGACTGTATTTGGACACAGGGCCTATGAAAAGTCAATTAACTTAAAACAAAGTTAATTTCATAAAATGGACACCATGTAATCTCCCCAACTAAGCTATTCAGCTAAAATGCAGTTATATCTTTGTGTGTGTCTCTGTACCCATCTCCCCTTCTTGTAAGGATGCCAACATGACTGGGAGACGAGTACAGAGACACACAGAGAAGACCATATGAAGATATGCGAAGAAAATGGCCACATACAAGCCAAGGAGAGAGGCCTCAGAAGGAACCAACCCTGCTGACACCTTGAACTTGGACTTCAACTCCAGAACTGTGGGAAATAAATTTCTGTTGTTTAAGCCAATTAGTCTGCAGCAGTTTGTTATGGCAGCTTGAGCAGAATAACGTACCTACCGAATCAGTAACTCTCTGGAAATGAAGTCCAGTAATTTGTGTTTAATAAGCTCTACAAGTGTTTCTGATGTGACAAGTCTGAGAAACACTGGTGTAGACTAACAATAACAACATATACCTGTAAGTTGTATTACATTTTAAATGATTATACTATTTCACATTTTGATCTTTATCTACAATCCAATAAATTAGGTAGTGACTGCATTTCCAATTAACAGATTGGAAGACCACAGTAGCAAATCAGAGACTCAAACCTAGGGGTTTTGGTACAAATTCCAGGACTTTCCATTATATCACAGCTATCTTAGGCAGTGGTAACTGTGACACGTAGTCTCTGCCCTCTCTAGAATAGTTTATAGTTTAATTAGGAAGATAAAACAGGGTAGCACTGACCATGAACCATGTGAATCACAATACTAATAATTTACCAGGGGCCTACTATGTGTTAGCATCTGGTGGACACTGCCCAGACCTTTCTGATCTTCAGAAAGGTCAGATGAACCAGGTTCCATCACTTTATCATATTTCACACTGACTATCTGGTGAACAATACACTTAAAGAGGCTTGAGGGCAGGCATCAGAGAATGAAGGGGCTTTTTTCAGCTGTGTAATTTATTACAGAGAATTTCAGAGGAGATTTGAGTTGGGGTAAAGGTGAGCAGTGGTCATTCAGCAGAGATGGATAAAAGGTAGGGAGCAGAAATGACCATGGCCAAGCAATGGAAGTGATACTTTCAATCAAGATTATAAAAATGTAATAACCCCAAACTGAATTTTAAAAAACTGTATTTCTATTCAAATTATTTCAAAATACTAAAATAACTATGGTTTCAATTTTGAAAAGTACAAGTTTAGAGAGAAAAATATTATAGGTTAGAATTATATAGTTTTAAAGATGACATGATACTAAGGAAAGTTTGTTTTCCAGTTTGAATCCACCACTAAAACAAGGAGAGACAGAAAAAGGCAAGCTAATGGCTAACTTTTACTTTTAAAAGTCCCAAATGACATAAACATGTTACTTAGCACAAAAGTAATCCAAAAATCTATTTGCATTTAAATATCTGTTTTCTGTTAAAATGACTTTAAGAAAAAAAAAGTTCAATAACCTTTCTTTTAGTATTTACTATTTAGAACTGTATTTAGTAAATACTGTAACTCAATGATTACTTGGTCTTTGGTATACTATAAAATTCACATAAATATAAACCTCTGCTTTAAAATATAGAGTATAAATTACAAAAATGAGAAGAACATATAAAGATAGTATCGCATAAGAGAAAGTAGTTTAAAAATCTACGATTCTTAGATGAAGCATTATTACTATTTAAACGAATCTACCAGATTTTATCCAAAGTACTTAAATTTGTTTTAATTGACTTGAAAAAGTCAATATTATGTGTGAATAATAATTATTACCAAAAATTTCTTCCCTAAATGACAAGAATGAAACAGCAGCACCACTAGTAAGACTAAAAACAGTGATTCTGCTAAAACTCAAATTCCAAAGTAAGTACTAATAACTAAAGTCATAATCAGGAAAATATTTAATAGCCATTATCATTGGGAATGAGATATATAATCTAAAATTAGAATGATTACTCAACTTTTTTTTTTTTTTTTTTAAAGATAATCACACGGTACCAGATAAACATACATTCTTTCTTTCCCCCTGAGAATGAAGGAAACAGCACTTTTCTAAGATAACCATAAAGTAATGGTCCTAGTGTACTTAAGAAAAAGAAGTAATGTCATAATTCGTGCGTGGTATGACACTAGTTTAAGTTTATACCATCTACTCATCAAGGTTAACTACACATCGACTAGCTGAGAACACATAAAGGGCTATTTGAGTTTGCGATTACTACAAGAGCAGACGGGCCAAGGGGTTCACTAGAGACTGGAAAGTACTGGAGCACTGTCCAAACGGAGGATTTCTTATACCCTACTACCGCAGAATAGGGACAAATACTGACATCATAAAAATAAAAAAAATAAAAAAAAAGCCACCACTGGCAAGCAAACACCGGTTTGGTGGACCATAAATCTTACTTAAAATGGAAATTCCTGCAAGCTTAGAATATTGCTTAGTTATGACAATGTTTCTCAGCTTATTCACATCCAATTCAGAATCACAGAGCTAAGAAAGGTCATTTCACAGTAACCAATATTATGTTATGCATAATTCACAAAAACTAAGGAAAACACAAAAAGTAATTTTTTGGCATACTAAAGTTTCCAAATGATAGCTGGAATTTTATGTTGAGATTTTCAGGGTTTGACAAATCAGCAAATATACATGGTAACACCTCATTTTTCCCACTCTTTTCTAGAAATGAGGTAGATACACATGAATTGATTTGCCAGATAACGCCAGCTTGTCCATTCAAAATGCCAATGCTTTCATTACTCAACTGCAATGGAAATCTCTCCAAAATTCATTACACTTTTTTTTCTTAATGATTCATGAACCACAATTATTTTAATAGGCTATAATAAAACTACAATATAGCCTCATGCAAAATGGCCCAGATAACTCTATTGTTTAATTCTTATGTACGCTTTGGCCAGTTTTTTCCCTTTCTGTTGCTGCCAGCCATTGAACTTTATTTCTCAGTGGCATCAGTGTATCGTCCTCTAGAAATTCCCTTTCCTTCTTCAAACACTGATGTGTTATGTATTTAAAAAAAAAAAAAAAAAAAAAAAA
>PVKV010038347.1:0-14072 GCA_004027835.1 Alouatta palliata
CACTCCACTGAAACCACACTCCACTGAAACCACACTCACTCCACTGAAACCACACTCACTCCACTGAAACCACACTCCACTGAAACCACACTCCACTGAAACCACACTTCACTGAAACCACACTCCCTTTCCCCAGAAGATGAACATCGGGGTGATGTCCACACTTCTCCTGGATGTCCAGCAGCAGAAGTGAGGGAGGCATCTATATGAGAGTACCCCCAGCCGGCATAGGCACCCCCATCTTCACATGTTGGTTCTGTGGCTCAGGGAGTCCAAGGCTGCCGAGTGGCATCCTCAATTTTGCTTCAGTGAAATCATTGCTGTGTCTCCTGGTGGAAGCATTCCCCCCTTGGGAACAGAGACCTGTTGACCAGTGGGGGCCTTGGGGACAGGAAGCAAAAATGTTGCCAGTGGATCACCAGGGTAATAGTGAGTGGTGCCACTCTCGTTTCCACTCCTCTGGTTCCTGGGCTGGTGAATCCTGCCCAGGAGAGAGCGCCACATCTGATGCGCATTTAGAGATGTACAGTCTTGGGAAGGACCTTGCCCCAGCCCTGCAAGGGGCTGCCCCCTGGCTGGCACAGTAGCTGAGTCTTCAGAAGGCTGTTCCTCTGTTCCATCAAGCCAGCTCCTCCAGGACGGTGGGAACAGGGTGAGACTGGGGAGCCCATGAGCATGACTCACTGCAGCACTTCTTCCCTGCGAAGCGAGTTCTTGGTCAGAAGCCATGCTGTGTGGAATAATACCATGAAACCGGGAAAGGCAGTCTGTAAGTCCTCTGATACCTGTTTTGGCAGAAGCATTGAGTGCAGGGAAGGCAAATCTGCACCTGGAATAAGTGTCTGTTCCTGAAATGTGGACTGCCCTGTCCACAATGGAAGTGGCCCAATGTAACCAGCTGGCTGATCACGCTCGAGGACGGTGCTACGCCTGGGACTCACGACTGCCGGTAGGCATCGCTATAGACTATGAGAGATGAAGGAGACCTTTATACAATGGAAACTTGGAAAGCCATTTTCCTTTGAGTGAAGAGACCAGTTAGTGAGGCGGAAGGAGCTTGCCAGCCCCGGGTGGTGCACCACTACCCAGACGGCGTTTGGTGCCTGCCCAGCAGCCATTTCTCCCAGGTCTTCTTGGCTAGTGCAGCCACAGCTTTGCTCAAATAGTGGCTGAAAAGTCCCAGACCTCGGAGGAGGCCAGCTTCTTCCTCAAGCCTGCAGTGACTCTAAAACAGCAGTGGGGCTCCCTTTCCACGCCACCAGGTTAGGCCACGTGTGCCTGTGCCGTAAAATGTAGGAGAAACTTGGGCAGCGATACTCTGGAAAATATTTTCCCCGGATGAAAAAAATGTATCTTCCCAGAGAGAAAGCTTCCTTCTCTACCTACCTCCTACCTTTCTCCTTGAGACGTTGCTGTTTGGAGCTAAGGCTGCTGTCCTGTGACCGTCCATCAACAAAGGATAAAAAGACAAGCTCAAAAAGATATTGGCAAGAATATTTACCAGAGTTATTTCAAGAGCAAATATGAAGAAAGAAATAAAAAATATGTCCATATAGTGAAATACAATCCTAGACGTGTTATTGGTAAGCAGATGTTTATGATGATTTATGAGGGGACAAAGGCAGGTCACAAATAGGATGTAGGAGCCCATCCTGTGGCCGTGTGGGCATGTCTGCAAAATGCCACAGAGGAATATGTCCATGCTGGTCATCTTTGGATGGTGAAATTATGAGTAAGATTTGTTTTTTAATTTTTCTTCAATGAATTTGTATAATGTGCATATAAAATATTGTAAATACAGATTTGTTTCTTTGAGTCTAGGGTAGAGGTGCCCACTTTCCAGGGGAGAGCACCTGGAAGCCGGCTGTGGGTCGGAGGCGCCTGCCAACGTCTTCGTCTGGGAGGGAATTGTAGGGCTGAACAAGACAGAGAGCAAGGACTCCCAGGGGTTTCTGGCGTACTGCAAAGGTTGAGACTGTGGGGCTGCAGACCTGTCCTTGGAGTCTTCTCTGGCTAAACACACAGGAGCTCCCTAGTCCTCCGCACGGGCCCTGCCCTCCACCAGCCTCACCTGCCATGTCCTCTGCGGCAGCCCTAGCCCCGAAAACGGTGCCCGTCCACGCTCAAAAGGTGTTTGTTCACGGCAGCCTGATTGATTGGCTCAGCAAGTCATCAATGGAACAGAGAAGAGGGACTTTGAGAAACTTGGAACCCTGGTATCTGCATTTGCCTCCACACTTTTTCCTATACTTACGATAGGGTTACGTCCCAAGCAACCCATCCTACGTTGACAATAGTGCAAGTCTAAAAATGCACCTAAACTATGGAATCTCACGGTCTAGCCTAGGCTATGGTAAATGTGCTCAGAACACTCAGATTAGCCTGCAGTTGGGCCAGATCATCTCACGCAAAGCCCTTTTTCCAATAGTGTCCTGAAGGCTCCATGTAATCCTCTGAATACTGTACTGAAAGGGAGACGCGCACAGCTGTATGGACACTCCAAGTACAGTCTCTACCGGGCCATCAGAGAGTCCAAAACCGGTTAGTCGAACTGCCGTAATTCAGGAGAATCTCTTGACGTCTTTGGATTTTAATCCATTTAAAAATAGGACAACAGATGCCAGCCTCGTTTTGTACTGAAATGCTGAGCGGACACAGGGTATCACTTCTGTTGTCACCCCCTCTGTGACAAGTGTTCTGGTTCCTTCTGTCCACACTAATCAAAGGTTTTCCTACAGTTTCCATCTTGTTTGTCACAGGATCCAGCAGAGTCTGGCCCACCCTCTGTATTTAGCAATTATTAATTGAACACAGTTCAGTAAACATCAGCTTGCCCGTTGGTTTACCACGTATTGGATAGAGCTTTGAGTTAACTGCTGATTCACAGGATGCTTGGCACGGCTGGTGCGTAGGGTGCAAGAAAGAGGGACTGGGGGTGCGCTCCCGATTGTCAAGGGATTTGATGCTCTGCTAAGAGGCAGACTTGGCTCTGACTTTGATGGACAGTCTTTACTGAGCGGTTCTAACCTGAGCTGCGAGTGGCAGGTTGCCAGCTCCTCCAAAAAGGGAGGCTGGAGGTTGGCATGAGGTCCCTTCCCCAATCGTTAAACACACAAGGCTCAGAATCATCCCAAGCTAAAATAAAGAAATCCAAGGGGGGTGTGTGTGTGTGTGCGTGCGTGCATGCGCACATGCAGGGTGTGTGTTGGGGGTTGATTTCTCTAAGTTTATACAAAACTGCATGCTGAGCTGGGTGGAGAGAAAGCCAGGGAAGAGCAGTCATGGAAAGGCAGCCGCCTCTCACTTCTGGTCTGGCTTGAGAGCCTGAGCCCATTGTGAAAGGAGCACCTGACTGTTCCTGCCACACGCACAGCTCACGCACCCAATGGCTGGAACAAGCAGGGACAGAGACAAGTAAAAAGCCAGCCGGAATCACAAAACGAAGCCCAGACACTGCTACCCTGAAAGATGTGTTTGTATGTTTAAAGTTTCCAATTATTAAGAAAATGCAGAAATAATTCCTGTGTTGCAGCCACAGAATTAAAACACAGGTTAATGTTATTGCTGCAGTACTAATAACACAAGCACGAGGTCATCAAGTCAGAGGCACTGGAACAAGAGCAACTCCATCTTGAAGAGGGCATGGGAAAGTGAGGCTGAGCCCCGCTGGGCTGCATTCCCAGGAGGTTCCGCATTCCTAGTCACAGGATGGGATAGGAGGTCAACACAAGATACAGGCCACAAAGACCCTGCTAATAAAAGAGGATGCCGTAAAGAAAGCAGCCCAAAGCCCGCTAAAACCAAAATAGTGACCACCAAAACCAAAAGTGACCTCTGATCACCCTCACCGCTCATTATATGCTAATTATAATACATTAGCATGTGAGAAGACACTCCCACCAGCGCTGTGACAGTTTACAAATGCCATGGCAGCGTCAGGACGCTACCCTGTATGGTCTCAAAGTGGGGGAACTGCAGTTCTGGGAAATCCTCGCCCTATCCTGGAAAATTCATGAATAATCCAGCCCTCGTTTATCATACCATCGAGAAATAACTATAAAATAGCCTAGCAGCAGTCCTTAGGCTGCTCTGCCCGTGGAGCAGCAGTTCTTCGATTTCCTCACTTCTCTAATAAACTTGCTTTCACTTTTCTCTGTGGACTTGCCCCAAATTCTTTCCTGTATGAGATCTAAGAACGCTCCCTTGGGGTCTGGATCGGGACTCCTTTCTGGTAACAATCGCTCCGTAAGGTCTGTGAGGGCAATGACTGTGCCTGTTGGGTTTGACACGGCACATCCTGCCTGCTCTCAGCACTGCGCAGGGTCAGTGTCCAGCAGTGCTCTGCTGTGCCTGTGGGGCACGAAGAGGGTGTGAGTGAGACATGAAGGACTGAGAGGCACACAGGGTGCCTTTAGGGGCTCTGTAAATGGATTTCACTTCAGCAGAAATGTTCTGCTGTGAGTACCCCAGACTCCCCTGTTCCAGGGTATTTGAGACTGGGACAGTTGCTGCTCCAGGAGAAGTCAGAGTCATTGGTGAGGAAGGAAGGAGAGAATGCACATGAGATTGGCAACTAGTGGTTTGCCACCAAGCACAAGATGAAGATGCAAACCCAGTCCACCCAACGAGCAAATGGAGTGCAGGGCACTGCCCCTGGGAGCACGGAATCAAGAGGAATGAAGCCAGACACTGGCAGACACTCCGGTGCCCCTCCTCAGCCACCCCCTCCCCAGGGCACAGCACTGACTTCCAGTCTGGACTTTGCTTTATCGTCTCTTGCCTTTAAAAGACGTTTCCCTACATATGATTGTGTCACCAAGTACAGATTGATTTTCTTTTCCTTCTCTTTGACCTTTATGCAAATACACCACGTATGTGCTCTTCCATGACTTCCTTTTATCACTCACTATTATGCTTTTGAGATTTATTCATGTTGATTCAAAGAGCTGTACTTCATCCATTTCCACTCTGTTTTCATGTTCCCATCTCCTTCATTTGCCTAGTCTACATGTGTGTTTCAGCTACAGATGGACGTTGTGTTGTTTCCACTGATTTACATAATAAACATTGGGGTTATGAACACTCCTGAATTTCAGGTCCTGATGTGTACACATGTGCAAGGGTATTTTAGCACAGTGTTTTCAAACGGTGAGTTGTTACCCAGAGGGGATTAATAATTCAATTTTGTGAAATACAACCAGAACTCTGTTTTCTAATGAAAAAGGTGTAGAAAGAAGCATAAGAGAACAGGATACGAAGAGCATCCCTGAAGCAGCACTTTTGTTCCAGCTACATGCATGTCAGTACTGAATCGTAATGTGAAATGTCTTCTTACAGTGTGATACGGTGTGGCTCTGTGTCCTCACCCAAATCTCATGTCAAAGTGTCATTCCCAGTGTTGGAGGAGGGAACTGGTGAGAGGTGATTGGGTCATGGGGGTTGACTTCCCCCTTGCTGTTCTTGTGATGGTGAGTTATCCCGAGATCTGCTTGTTTAAATGTGTGTAGCACGTCCCCATTCGCTCATTCTCTCTCTCCTGCCAGCCAATGAAGGTGTGCTTTCTTCCCCTTTGCCTTCCGCCATGATTGTAAGTTTCCCGAGGCTCTCCCAGAAGCAGAAAACTGTACAGCTCGCAGAACCATGAGCCAATTAAACCTCTTTTCTTTATAAATTACCCAGTCTCAGATGTTCTTTATGGCAGAGACAATACACAGTGGAACACAGTTAAAAAAAATTAGCCAATGTTTTTCAAAATGGGACTTTACCTAAAAGTAGAATCACAGTACCATTGGGAATGCAGAAATCTTCAACATGAGCAGAGGTGTGGTTTCCTGGGGTGGTCATAACAAATCACACAAAGTAGGTAGCTCCCAAGAACAAAAATGTGTCGTTTCTCGGTTCTGGATGCAGAGATAGAAATTAAGCTGTCAGCAGCTATGCTCCCTCTGCAGGCTCCAGAGGAGAATCTTTCCTTGTTTTTTCCGGCTTTTGTGGCTCCAGGCATCCCTTGGCTTGTGGCTGCATCACTGCAACCTCTGCCTCCATCTTTATACAACTTTTCCCTTGTCACTGTGTCCTGTCCTCCTAAGGGTACTTGTCATTGGATTCAGGGTGGACTCCAAATCCAGGATGATTTCATCTCAAGGTCTTTAACTTGATTTATCTGCAAAGATCCTTTCATGAAACTTTTGTGAATAAGATAACATTCATAGTTACTAGGGGTTAAGACAGAAGTATTTTTTTGGAGGGACTTATTCAACCCAGTAGAGTGGATAATACCAAGTGCTTTTCAAAAGGGACTTTTACTACTGAATTCTCACGACATGAGGTTCTGAGAATTCCACGTACTCTGTATCCTCACAATGTTTATTGTCAGGTTTTTAATTTTGCTAATCAGGTGCATATGAATTATTATCTCCCTTTTCCCATTTGCTCCAAGGACACTCGCTGGTGGTACTTGTGGTTGCAGCAATTACCCTAAGACACCTTTGCCACCGTTCTGCTTTTAGCAGTGGTATTTCCATTTACAAAATATAATAATTCTTGATTGCTGAAAATGTCAAATCCTAGAAAACGTAGCACACCCATATGTAGTGTTAACACCGTTTTTAAACAGTTGTTGGCCGAAGATTCGTTTGTTGAATCCAAAATAGATGATTCTGATGATTCACATTATTCTGATGTTAGTTCTGTTTACAGATAATTCCAAGAACAGTTTTTCTATTTTATTTTCACATTGAAAATCAGTCAGATTTGCTTCAGCTTCAAAGAACATGTTTATGTAAAAGCAAATGAGCACTGGCAGTAAGCTGTACTTTTTTTTTTTGTAAACAGGAGAAAGGTTAATTTATATTTTTTTGATTACTAAGAGATTATCTTCTTTCCTTTCTTTCTTCCCTTTTTACTATTCATGTTTCTATTCATGTCCTCTGTGAAACACTCGTTGATGTCTTTTGTCCATTTCTACCGTGTTTGTTTCTTTTTGATTTTCAAGCCATGTGGCTAACTTTGTCAGGAGTGACCAGTCTTCCAGGGCATCTGTAGCATTTTTCATTTCTATCCACAATGCACCAGTGCCCCAGTTGCTCCCCATCCTTGCCAGCACTGAGTGTTTGAAACCTGTTGTATTGCAGGCATGTTCATAGGTGTGCAGTCGTATCTCACGGTGGCTTTAACTTGCATCTCCAAGAGGGCTAACGATGCTGAATATCTTTTCACGTGCTAAGGTGCTTTCCATATATTCTCTTCGGTGACTTGTCTGTTGCTTATTTCTTACCACTGCATTTTCAGAGTTCTTTATAGATTCTGGATACCAGTCTTTTATTAGATATGTGACTTGCAAATATTTTCTCTCAGTCTGTAGGTTTTCTTTTAATCTGCTCAGTAGTGTCTCTTGCAAAGGAAAAGATTCTACTTTTGATTAAGTTCAATAATGATTTTGTTTGATTCATCAAGTATGCTTTTGGAGTCATATCTACCAGCTCTTTGCCTAATGCTGGGTCACAAAGAATTTCTTCTACTTCTTTCCAAAAATTTTTGGTTTTGTGTTTTACATTCAGTTCTAAGATCTGCTTTCATTTGGTAAAAGATGTAAGGATCAAGTCAAGTCTCTTTTTATTTAACTTTTTGCATATGGTTGTTCAATTGTTCCAACACAGTTTTTGAAAAGACACTTTTTCTACTTTGAATTGCCTTTGTAACAGTGTAAAAAACCAAATACCCATATTTGTGTGAGTTTATTTCTAGACTCTCTGGTGGGCACCCTTTCTGTGACAGCATGCTTCCTTCATCTCTACATCTTTAGAATGTCTTAACATTGAGTAGTGTCACTCCTCTAACTTTATTCATCTTTTTCACACATGATTTGGCCATTCTATTGTCTTTGACTTTCCAGATAAATTTTAAAATTTGGTTCTCCATATATATAAAAAATCCCTAATTTGGGGGACTTCCCAGCTCTTAGGATGGCTATATTTTGTCTATTCTGGAAAATTTCCAATCTGTCTCCACTTGTTCCCACAGCTATTCTGTAATTCTCATAATAAATGTGTCAGTTATCTTCACTGGATCCTTACAGCCTCTTCATATACATTTCTTTTCTCTTTTTTTCTTCCAGCACTTCATACTGAGTAATTTCTTCAAGTTTGTCTTCCAGCTCCTTGATTCTCTCTGCAGTTGTATCAAATGTGCTTACCCTTTCTGTTGAGTCTAATTTCAAATACATGTTTAAAAATTCTAGGGCTTTTGAGCAGTTTTGAAATCTTCCTGGTCGATGTTGACAACCTTGTGTTTCTTTCTCACACTTTTAGTATCCTCATTTATTTCCTTCAATGTATTAAACATTCTTCTTTTCTGTTCTGTATCTAATACTTTCTATATCTTCAGTTCTTTGGAGTTGACTCTGCTTCACGTCTTATTTCCTGTATGTTTCTTGGTTTTGATTATGAGCCCACGTATCTTTGTATTTCATCTATAGTAATTCTTTGAGAACTTAAAAGTGAGTTTCTTCAAAGATTTTATTTTGTTTCTTCCCAGAATTCAGGAGTACTATCAATTCTGGGACACTTCAGTTTTTATCTTTCTTAAAAATCATATATTTAGTGTGCATTTGGACCTCAAAGCCCAGGAGCACGGGCTTATGGCTGGGAATTCTGAGGGAAGACTTTTCTTGTGCTACCCTCAGGGCTGAGACTGGAGCCACTGTCTGTGGGCAGAAGTTTCTGTTCCACTGATTCATGTACCATGTCCTGGCTCCCTGCACAGGCCTCAGGCTCTGTCTCCTTCAAGCATGAGGTCTGCTGAAAGTCAGATGACTGGGACCAAGGGTGCTAGCAGATACTTCGGGCAAGAGTGCTAGTTTAAATGCACACCTTTCTTTTCTCAATGTGTTTCTGACTCTGATGAATTCTGTTATTTTTCCTCAAACTGAGCCATTCAGTAAAAGAGGTTTTGTTTCTTTTCATCTATTTGGCATGTTAAGTGTATTGTACCAGAGCTAGTTTTTTTTGAAAAGTAAATGCATCACATTACCGAAAATAAAGTCCAGGCACCTTGCACTTTAAAACTGTAAACACACCCATCATTGCTCCTTGACTCCTAGCAGATAATGTGACCTAACCTTCCTCATTTTGTAGGTAAACTAACTGGTACTCAGACCTATGAAAGTCAAGCAGGAAAGAACACAGAGATGGGATGGATGATGAGCCCCAGGCCCTGGCAGGACACTCTCCCAGTCCTCCTGTGTGTCCTGAGCCCCAGGGCCCCTGGTGGGACACTCTTCCCATCCTGTGTGTCCTGAGCACCCAGTTCCCATTCATGGCTTTGTCACTGAACACACAATCCCAGCCTTGCTGACGTAGCACCTTCCACCCAGGCTTTGCAGGTGGCTGGTGGTGAGAACAGTGGCAAAGTCCCCCAGGGCAGTCTGGGAAGCAAGGAAGGGAAGGATCAATGACTGGCCGATGCCCAGACTGAAACAAAGGGGCAATTAGCAATGCCCCCGCCAACCTGAGAGCCACAAGGGTTACACGGAGATGCCACATGGCACATGTGGAGTCCCACACACATGACACAGAGTCCAAGTCCCACACACATCGCACGGAGTCGAAATCTAACACTTGCAGGTGGCTGGTGCTTCAGGGAAACCAGTGAAGCCCCCATGGAAGGAAGACTCCCCTAGCGGCGCCTGCTGGCTGGATACAGCCAGAATCAGTGTTATTTTCCAACGCGAAGTTCTGTTTCGGCTGAAATTAAGAGAAGGAAGCCCCCGAGACTCGTGTCCTTTCTCGCTGGCTCCCTGTTGCTCGACGGTGCCAGACCGCTGTTCGAGAGACCACATCTCAGTGACCACAGTACACCTGTGTGGCCAGCACAGACCCACAGAACCCCAGAGGAAGCCTCCTCCCACCCCCACGCACCCGCACCCACACCCACACACACGCCAGCGTCTTTGCACTCACCCCACTGTCCCTGCAGGCCCTGGCTGGGCGTGGACTGGGCCCCTCCATCCCGGCCCTGTGTCTGGCGCCACCGAAGAGGCTGCATTCTGGTTTCTTGCAGCCAGCAAGGGGTCCTTGGCTTTCCATCAAGACGTTTTCCAGGTGGAATATTGTAAGGCCGGTTACCTCGCCGGGAGCTCGGACACGCCCATCCCTCTCCACACCTGGAAACTCCGCACCAGGATCTGCAGCCGGCACCCGCCTCTGCACCCGGCACCCGCCTCTGCACCCGGCACCCGCCTGTGCGCCCGGCACCCGCCTCTGCGCCCGACACCCGCCTCTGCGCCCGACACCCGCCTCTGCACCCGGCACCCGCCTGTGCACCCGGCACCCGCCTCTGCACCCGGCACCCGCCTGTGCACCCGACACCCACCTCTGCACACAGCCCTCCTGACGGCCCGCCTGATGCAACCCCGGCGGCTCTTGCTCCAGAAAAACCCGCCCCACAACCTACCCACCAGTAACAGCCCGCCCCGTCTCCATCCCACTCCCCCGCCGCCAGTTGGAACACCCGGCCACGCCTTGCTCTCCCAAAGCTATAAAAACCCCTCGTCCTGGGAGGCCAGCGCGATTTCTCTGGTCCCCCTTCCCGGACCGCAGAACCTCCCTGGGAGCTTAATAAATTGGCATTTAATTTTCCTATGCTGGTCTCAGTTTCCTCATTTTAAACTCGACAGTGACCCTTACAGATATTATCTCACGTGAACGAAAATCAGGAGGAATCAGAACAGGTTCCGGAAGAACTGTGTGCACTCTGACTTTTAAAACCTCACAGACACGGCAGCCCACCCCTGGCTCCTGGTGCTGTGAAGGCTGATTCCAATTCCCAGGAGGTGGGCGGGGTCCCCCATGCCCGTTTCTGCCCCAGCGGGGTTTGGAACTCCTCTGACCTGAGGGAGGTTCTTATCCATAAAGACTTTAGCCTGCTGAAGCAGCTCCTGAGAACCTGGAAGATGCAAAATGACTTTCTCCTCCCTAAAAATAAAAAATAACTCAAAAGATATGCACTTTCAATGTCAACATGAAAGCTAAGCACCAGTTAATAAAAACATAAATCTTACCTTAAATCACCACTCTTAGCTGAATTCGAGGAGTTAGTGGTAGGAGACTTGCTGAAAATATTTCTTCCCTTCTAACTTTTGATACCTTTTCCCATTTATCCCAGATCCCATCTCTTCTACACAGCCCGCTCCGCCCTTTCTCATGGCAAAATGACGAGGACCCTCCTTCATCTCCACCCTTCACAGTGTCTCTGCCCTGCCCGCTAGGGGAAGAGTGCCTGGGCACCGCACGAATGTTATACCAACTCCTCTTCCTCCCTCCCTTCTTTCCTTCCTTCCTTCCTTCCTCTCTCCCTCCCTTTTTCCCTTCCTTTTTTCCTTCCTTTCTTCTTTCGTTCTTCCTTCCTTCTTTTCTTTCTCCTCTCCTCCCTCTCTCTCCTCTTTCCCCTCCTTCCTTTCTCTGTACTCCTTCCTCGTCCCTCCCCTCTCTTCTTTCCTTCCCTTCCTTCCTTCTTTCCTCTCTCCCTCCCTCTTTCCCCTCCTTCTTTTTTCCTTCCTTGTTTTCTTCCTTCTTTCCTTTATCCCTCCCTCCCTCCCCTCCCTCCCTGCCTTCCTCTCTTCATTCCTTCCTCCTCCCTCTCCTTCCTTCCCTTCTTCCTCCCTCCCTCCTTCTCTTCCTTCCCTCTTTCTTTCTTTCCGTTTCTTCCCTCCTTTCTTTCTTTCTTCCCTTTCTCCCTCCCTCCTCCCTTCCTTCCCTGACTTCCTCCTTCTCTTCATTCCTTCCTCCTCCCTCCTCCTACCCTTACACCCTCTCTCCCTCCCTCCCTCCCTCCTCCCTCCTCAGCGCCCTGGCGCCCTGGTTTTCTGGTTCCCCGGTGCCCTGGTTTCCTGGTTCTCTGGTTCTCTGGTTCCCTGGTGCCCTGGTTCCCTGGTTCTCTGGTTCCCTAGTGCCCTGGTTTCCTGGATCCCTGGTGCCCCAGTTTCCTGGTGCCCTGGTTCTCTGGTTCCCTGGTTTCCTAGTTCTCTGGTTCCCTGGTTCCCTGGTTCTCTAGTTCCATGGTGCCCTGGTGCCCTGCTTTCCTGGTTCCCTGGTTCCCTAGTGCCCTCATTTCCTGGTTCCATGGTGCCCTGGTTCTCTGGTTCCCTGGTGCCCTGGTTTCCTGGTTCCCTGGTTCCCTGGTGCCCTGGTTTCCTGGTGCCCTGGTTCTCTGGTTCCCTGGTTCCCTGGTTCCCTGGTTCCCTGGTTCCCTGGTTCCCTGGTTCCCTGGTTCCCTGGTTCTCTGGTTCCCTGGTGCCCTGGTTTCCTGGTTCCCTGGTTCCCTGGTGCCCCGGTTTCCTGGTGCCCTGGTTCTCTGGTTCCCTGGTTCCCTGGTTCCCTGGTTTCCTGGTACTCTGGTTCCCTGGTTCCCTGGTGCCCTGCTTTCCTGGCTCCCTAATGCCCCCATTTCCTGGTTCCCTGGTGCCCTGGTTTCCTGGTTTTCTGGTTCCCTGGTGCCCTCGTTCCCTGGTTCTCTGGTTCCCTGGTTTCTTGGTTCCCTGGTGCCCTGGTGCCCCAGTGCCCTGGTTTCTGTTCCCATGGCTGCCACATCTATTATGCATGCACCCCTCCTGTTCCATGAAGGTGATGGGTGCTCCTCCTCCTTTGATCTTTCTTTGCTCTTCTCTTCCAAAAAGAAAAGTGTGAGGGGTGCATATTAAACAAACACTCATCACAGTCTTCATTATTTTGGCAAGGAAAACAGATGGGAATCAAGTCGTCTTTTTCCTGTCAGGGTGCTAGCGAAGGAGACGTCAATAACCCTAACAATGTGTGTGTGACTGCTGGGCTTGAGATCTTCAAGTACAATAAAATAAAATAAAATAAATTCCTATCAAGGAGAAGAGTTTCATCACGTTCCATTTCAAACACAGGCTATACCTTCTTGATTCTCACGGGTCCTCACCTGGCTAACACAGGCTGAATAAGAACAGACATTGGTGTGCTCAGGGTCTAGAGGCAAAATCCCAGCAGCCAATGCCCTCAGACGTGGCCCCAGCCCCAGCTCCAGCTCCCTTATGTCACACAGCCACGCACAGCCACGCACAGCCGCACGCAACCACGCACAGCCCCATGCAGCCCCACTGCCTTGGCCACAGGCGTGGTGAAGGCACGAATGGTGGATCTCAAATATCTCCAGGCATTGTTGCTCACCGAGAGGCTAGGACACTCATGTGCAAAGGCAGAGACAGAGAGACGGGAAGACAAAGAGGTGGGGAGAGGCTTTTGAAAGAGCATTCAGGGATGTTCTGAGGAAGACATCCAAGCATGCAAGTGGCCTGTTACCTCTGCTGTGACCTAGTACACTTGCGTCAGCCGGAAGCCACACTGGTCCAAGCATGCAAGTGGCCTGTTACCTTTGCTGTGACCTGGTGCACTGCTTCAGCAGAAGTCACACAGAATCCTTCAAGCATCCTCATTCTTTCTCCATAAAGGTTCTAGATGGTGTTCTGATGAGGGATTCAGAGGCTGAAGAAACCATGAAATGGGCCACATCTCCAGATCCAAGGGACAGCTGGAGACAGCATTCGTAGGTTGACCCGGGAGCTCTGACCAGGTGAGACAAAGGAAGCCCAGGTGTCCCAGTCGATTCACGTTTCTATCACAAAATACCTTTGAATGGGTAATTTATAGACAATAAAAATTTATTTCTTCTAGTTCTGAAGGCTGGAAAGTCCACTATCAAGATACCAGCTGGTTCCGGGCCAGTGAGGACCCAGCCTCTGCTTCCAAGATGGCGCCTCTCAGCTGCATCCTCACATGGGAAAGGGGCGGGAGAGGAAAAGGGGCTGGGCATGCCCTCCAGCCTCCACTCTAAGGCATGGATCCTGTTCACGAAGGAGGAACCCCCCTCACTCAGCCTCCTCTCAGATGGCCCCACCTGTTAACACTGTCTCATGGGTTTAGGTTCCAGTGCACACATTTGAGAGGCATTGACATTCAGACTATAGCACAGGGCAGCCCCCACTGCTTCCCACACTGCTTCTCCCACTGCTTCCCACACTGCTTCCCCCACTGCTTCCCACACTGCTTCCC
>PVKV010038348.1:0-14003 GCA_004027835.1 Alouatta palliata
CTTTAGGAATTCCTGATATTCACCAGCTTCTGTCCTGCATTGATCCTCTTGGCCGAGAGGAGCAGCCTGGTTCTGAAAATGCCAATCTGAGAAAGAACAGCCTGAGTCTTGAGGGCCAAGGGATACTTGAAAATGGGATTGAGTCTAGCAGTGATCTTGCAGACCTCACTACATTGGTGGAGGATACTCACCTCCCCTCGATCTTTAGTTCCTTACAAGATCTTGACCAACCCCAAAGTCCCTCTGCAAAGAAAGCCAAAGATCCCAGTGCCATCAAAGTAAATCAGGTGCAGGAAAAGTCAATTGTCATAAAGGGTCACTATGATCAAGTTAAGAAGAACAAGCATAAAGCTACCGAGCCTATCCAGGGTGCTCCCAAGGCCAAAATCCAGCCAGAGAACCCAGAGAGCCTATTAGACGGAGAAGTGGCTGTTTGTGGTGCTACTGCCAGGGACAGCGCTTCTGTGAACAAGGGCAAGCATTCTAGCAACAAACCTCACAAAGCCACATCCAGCAGGAGCAGCACAACTAAGAGGCATGGGCAGGAGAAGACTAAAAGGAGCAGAGAGAACAGCTCCAAGAAATCTCAAGACAGGAAGCAGTCAGGGACCAAAGTCAAGGTAGAAGAAAAGCAAGCCTTTCCCAAAATGAAGTGGAAGAAAAATCAACCTGAGCTTAGCCAAGAGACCTTCAAAAAGCCACGACGCTCCCTAGGCATGCACATGCTAGAGTCTGTGCAAGTTTTCCATGCACTGGGGAAAAAGACTGACAAGAAAACTGGATTCTCTTCCTCCCAGACTCTGGGAAGCTCAAGCGACACTCAGAACCCCCGGCCATTCTCAGCTCTCAAACCACGGCTGGATACCCGACGTGAGGGGAAAGGCCTGGAGAAAACTCAAGTCAAGGCACAGAAACTGAATGATAGTGCTGAAAAAGAGTGTCCATCTCCATCCCAGTATGAGTTGCCACCACCTGGGAAGGTCAAGTTGGTACCGTTGCCCTTTCTGACCCTGGACAAACCTCAAGCTCGACCTGTTTCTCGGCGGCCACGCCCTCTGGCCTCACGTAGGCCTGCTGTGGCTTGCCCTGCTCGACCTGGTTCTACTAACTCAGCTCAGTCAACTGCAGTCAGTCTGTCCCAACCAGCTTCTACCAACACATCTTTGACAGGTCCTGCCAGACCAGCTCAGCCAATTTCCACCAAGGCAACCCAACCCGGTTCAGCCAACCCTAGCCGGCCTCCTACTGCCTCGCAGTCTGCTGCTTCTAGGCCAGCACCCTACAAAACATCATCTTGCTCTTCTCTCCAGCGGGAGCCTGTCTACTCTGCTGTAACCAATCTCCAGTCACTGCCCAACCTTCAAAATCAATTTCTACTCCAAGACTTCATCTTACAACCCAGGCTGTGGAGGACACCCGACATTTCTGGGCCAGTCGTGTCAACGCCCATCACAAAAGAGCAGAGGCCAGAGCGTGAGGCCATGAAGAGGAAGGCTCAGCAAGAGCGTGAGAATGCTGCCAAATACACCTCTTTGGGGAAACTGCAGTTCTTCATCCAAAGGGAAAAAAGATATGGAAATCTCTCAATACTACGGCTACAGAATGTAAAAGCTGCTGAGACTGCTGGCTTTACTTTGGATACCAGCTGGTTTTCCAAATATATAGATAGATACTAATTTATTTATTCTGATAATATATTTTTCAAACTTAAAGAAATCTAATAGAATTAATAGATAAGTAACAAAGAGGCTTTTGAGTTTTGAGATGCTGTTGACTGTGGGTTTTCTTTGGTGAGGTGGGGATCAAAGGCTGCTTTAGAAGGAATTATAGCTGGGTGCGGTGGCTCATGCCTGCAATCTCAGCACTTTGGGAGGCCAAGGTGGATGGATCACCTGAGGTCAGGAGTTGGAGACCAGCCTGGCTAACATAGTGAAACCCATCTCTACTAAACATACAAAAAAGTAGCTGGGTGTGGTAGTGGGTTCCTGTAATCCCATCTTCTCGGGAGGCTGAGGCCAGAGAATTGCTTCAATCTGGGAGGCAGAGTTTGCAGTGAGCCAAGATCACACCACTGCACTCCAGCCTGAACAGAGTCCCATCTCAAAAAAAAAGAAAAAAAAAGGAGAAGTAAAAGTTGTAAGGGAGAATAGACAGCAGAATAGAGGAAAGAGGAAGGAATGTGGTCCAGGACTAAGAAGGTCAAAAGGGGAGAGATTTCATGGGCTTATACAAAGAATCAGAAATGGGGGAAATGGCAGAAGTAAGATGCAGAATCTGAGGTTAGGACTAAAAGAATAAAATTTGGATAGAAGTTGAAGATGGCAGAAGATAAGGCTGGGTGGACCAAAGAAATTTACAAAATCTCCATGGATGATGGCCTTATGTCTCATGGCCTATCAGATAGTGTTTTAGAAAATAAGATTCAGGACTCATCTCCAACAGGTTTGGGTTACCTTATACATATATGATCGCAGTACAAAATAGGGGAATCTACCACCAGGGAAATGGCAAGGGCTCACAGTTCTAGGTGCAGCTGATAAGCTGGGGCCTAGCCAAGTGAACTGCAGCAGCTTGAAGCTGACCCAGAAAAGACCCTGAGTACAGATCACCATTGACTCAACACCTATGCACGGGCCAGTGAGACGCACTACCTCAGTTCACCTTCACAACAACACACAAGACCAGTAACACTCTGCCACCTTCCTAGTGAGGTTCAACAATGGGCTTGGGTCACACTGCATGCAAAGGGGTAAGCCTGTGGGTCTCCGAAGTCCTCAGCGTTTGGGAGTGCCTGCAGTCAGTCAATCTGGCTTTCAGACCACGGCATCCAGAGATTACAGGCAGACGAACTCAAGCTTCCGGAGGGATTTAAATATTAAGAGGCCCGCCCGGTCCTCCTCCATCCATTCCAGCATGTGCAGCCTTCTCAGCCGTCACCATTAACTGAAGTACACGAGAAAAAACGGCTTGGAGCGTCCATTTTCACAGGATGCGTGGTGGGCGCGCCTGCGCCCTGGGTCGCCCTCCAAAAGCTGCAAGACGCAGGCGCCCAACTGTGCGGAGATGCTCCTTGGGGGGAGGGGACCCCGCCTAGAGGCACAGCAATAACCAGAAAGAGTTGGGGGCGGTAGGAAAGGGCAAGAGAGGAACAGGTGGGTGAAGGGAAGATGAGGCCAGTGGAAAGTCACCGTGAGAAAATCAGTAATTTACTTTCTAAAAATTAGTTTCTGATATATAATTCACCTAATATAAAATTCACTGTTCAAAATCATATGAATAGGCCGGGAGCAACCTGAAATCCCAGCACTTTGGGAGTCTGAGGGGGGCAGATCACTTGAGTTCAAGAGTTCGAGGCCAGCCTGGCCAACGTGGTGATACCCTGTCTTTACTAAAATAAAAAGTAGCCGGGTGTGGTGGCAGGCGCCTGTAATCCCAGATACTCAGGAGGCTGAGGCACGAGAATCGCTTGAACCCGTGAGGGGGAGGTTGCAGTGAGCCGAGATGGTGCCACCGCACTCCAGCCTGGGTAAGAGAGAGAGACTCAGTCTCAAAAAACAAGCAAACAGAAAATTGTACAATTCAGGGGCATTTAGTATGTCACAAAGTTGTACAATCATTACAACTATCTGAGCCATTAGATTTTCATCATCTCCTGCAAAAAAAAAAAAAAAAATCCCTCTACCCATTAGCAGTTACTCCTCATTCCCTCCTCCCTCTGGCCACAGGCAACCACCAATCTCTGGATTTACGTTTTCTGGACATTTCATATAAATGGAATCATACAATATGTGACTTTTGGTATCTGGGTTCTTTCATTTAGTACTATGTTTTATTTTATTTTCTATTTTTTTTTTAACAATTATCTCAATTTTAATGTTTCCCAAGCATTATTTTGACCAGATACCCAGGTTGGAGTTATGCACATTGATAGCGTCCATTATATCACCACACTTGAAGTTATTAAGGATTTAACCATTTTCTAAAATTAGCCTATTTTCTACACTGCTTTTTCACATATATGCCCACTAACAAATGGAATGTCTGTTATATTTATCAGTTTGTGAGTGTTTCTGGAAGACCGCAGTATGTGTGAAGACCAATTTCCCTGCTGGCATTGCATGCATCCAAATAGTAATGCACCGAGGTACAGAATTAGAGCAACAAAAGAGCATATTTCAACACTGGCATGCCCCATTCCCCATGTTATTGCTTGCTTTGCTTAGTCATTTAGAACTATGTTTTAAAGGTTTATCTATGCTGCAGTGTGTGTCTGAACTTTATTCTTTTTCATGTGGCATAATATTCTCATTGTATGACTACACCACATTGGCGTATCCATTCATCCGTTACTAGACATTTGGGTGTTTCCATGAGCAATCTATATTTATTGAGAGTTTATTCTGTGCCAGGCAGCACCTGGCTAAGTTAGTCACCCCATTTCACAGATAAGGAGGTAGAGAGTCTTAAGAATTTGTCCAAGATTAAGAGCTAGCTAGCAAGTGCTAGCAATAGCTGGGATTTACTCAGGCATTTTAGACTTCAAAGGTAATAGATACACATGACAGAACACTGGGAATATATAAAATGGTGACGATGGAAATTCACCCTTTCCCCAAGTTTCCCAGTCACCACCTACCCCCTCCCTTAGAGGCATCTACTTTTGCCACTTTAAGGATTCTTCCAGAGAATTTATTTATTTATTTTTTACCCCAACATGTATGAATTACAATTTACTGAATAATCTGCCCCACTGGTTTGAAATGTCACTTTTATGTATACCACATTTCTATGTGTGTTTCCATTACTCTTTTCAGAACCGTCCTGACTTTTTTGCCTATCTTTTATATTTGCCATTTCTCTAGAATCCTTTTTATTAACTTCTTTCTGATTTTTAAAAATTTCTTCTTCTTTTAAAGTTTTATGCATTATGTTCATTCATTCTTTTTTTTTTTTTTTTTTTGAGTCTCACTCTGCTGCCCAGGCCGGATTTGCACTGGTGTAACCTCAGCTCACAGCAAACTCCACCTTCTGGGTTCAAGTGATTCTTGTGCCTCAGCCTCCTGAGTAGCTGGGATTACAGGTGCACATCACCACGCCTGTCTAATTTTTGTATTTTTAGTAGACACAGGGTTTCGCCATGTTGGCCAAGCTGGTCTTGAACTCCTGGCCTCAACTGATCCACCTGTCTTGGCCTTCCAAAGTGCTAAGATTAAAGGTGTGAGCCACTGTGCCCAGCCTGTTCATTCTTGTGTTCTTTTCAGTTTAGTCTTCATATCTGAAGCTTTTTTTTTCCCCTCCAAATTCCTGCTTTAATAAGGACTTATTTTGAGGAAAAAAGATTCCAAACATCAGGCTGTTCACAAAATAACCCACAGTATCAACTTTAGAAAACAAATCTTAAGACTATAACACTATCCCAGCTACTCAACTAAATGACATTGCCTTTGCAGGTAGGGAAGCAACTACTGAACTTATGTATGAATGAAAAGAACTGTACTCCCTGCATAACAAGAGATTATTTTGGAGACAGTTGATAAAAACCATACATCCTTTGAATTGATAGCTCATGAAGAGGTATAAAAATTGATCGGAGGTGGTGGCTCATGCCTGTAATCCCAGCATTTTGGGAGGCTGAGGCAGGCGGGTCACAAGGGCAAGAGATGGAGACCATTCTTGTCAAAATGGTGAAGCCCCATCTCTACTAAAAATACAAAAATTGGCTGGGTATGATGGTGCATGCCTGTAGTCCCAGCTACTCGGGAGGCAGAGGCAGGAGAATCGCTTGAACCTGGGAGGCGGAGGTTGCAGCGAGCTGAGATGCACTCCAGCCTGGTAACAGGACAGAGGGAAATTCTTTCATAAGAGGAGTAGTGTATTCACAAGTTTGTTAAACAGTCTAATTTACAGTAAAAGATTTTCTGTGACCTCGGTTGTGAAGGGTTCTATTAATGTCAGGCCATAGCTTTACATTTCCTCATGTTAGCACACCAGAGACCTGATGACCTGATTTTCTTTGGAACAGTTTTTCATAAAAGTTTGTTAACGTATCCAGTCATTTCCTTGTAACGGCAACACTTAACAAGGTAATACAGAAGTGCTAGAGATAGGTAACAGCCCTCAAACTCAAGGAGCTTCTGTAGGCGATTTGCATAATGTGCCCGTTGTAGGAAAAGATTGGTTTCAGCAGACACTATAAGCCATATATTACTGTGGTGCTTAGCAGGAATCACATAATTAAATGACAGAAGACGTTATTTATCTCTGCATATTTTCTTAAAAAGCAGCTTCAGGTTTTTAGTTGGTTCACATGTCCATTCAGGTGTGTTAATTAACCTGATAGGTTGGGCTGAGGAGGGGTGATTTTTATCCAGGTATAATGCACCCATGGTTCAACTCCCACCTAATAGATGAATGCGTGGTCAGAAGGACCTCATAGAGTCTTACCCTTTGAGGGACTCGTTGGTGATCCAGCCCAGTATCCCTCCAGGTTTTAAGTAGGACTTGGTCTTTAGCCTGGAAGGGATGAAGTGGCATGTC
Source organism: Alouatta palliata (assembly GCA_004027835.1). Taxonomy (NCBI): domain Eukaryota; kingdom Metazoa; phylum Chordata; class Mammalia; order Primates; family Atelidae; genus Alouatta; species Alouatta palliata. The sequence continues at coordinate 6,538 of PVKV010038348.1, forward strand.
CATGGGGAAGAAGCAAACTCATGAAGTCAGTATTTCATTTAGCAATTTTAAATAATGTCTAATAGCTCCTTCCCTTTCTAAGATTTTATAGCCTGATTTTAGCCTCAAGGTGGGTAAGAAAAGGTCTCTCATATATAATTTCATATATAATTTCTAAAGGGCTCAACTGGAGCCTGTTTCAGGGAATGACCCAAATCCTCAACAGGAGAGAAGGTAGTACTTTGTCCCAAGTTAGATTAACTTTCTGGCACATTTTAGCAGCAGTTGTTCTTTCTTTTTCTTTTTTTCTTTTTTTTTGAGATAAGAGTGTTGTTCTGTCACCCAGTCTGGAGTGCAGTAGCACGATCTTTGCTTACTGCAATCTCCACCTCCCACATTCAAGCGATTCTTACGCCTCAGCCTCCCAAGCAGCTGAGACCACAGGCACACACCTCCATGCCCAGCTACTTTTTTTGTATTTTTAGTAGAGATGGGGTTTTGCCATGTTGGCCAGGCTGGCCTCAAACTCCTGGCCTCAAATAATCTGCCTGCCTCGGCCTCCCAAATTGCTGGGATTACAAGTGTGAGCCACCACACCTGGTCTAGTTGTTCTTTAAATAGTTTGATTCAGTGTTTTAGTCTTTCTGGTGGGCTGTGGCTGTGCTGCACGAAGTTTCCATTCAGTGTCTAGGACTTGAGACACTTCCTGTACTACCTGAGAGACAAACACCACACCACTGTCACTCTGACTCATCAAAGGGAGTTCGTACTGGGGAATTATCTCTTTAGTAAGGTGTGGGTCACTTTGGCTGCCCTTTCTGTTCAGATAGGGTATGCCTCTACCCATCCTGTAAATGTGTCTACAAAAAACCGAAAAGATGGTTTTTGTACAAAAAGATGCCCAGTAGTCTCCAGGTGCCCGTGGCATTATAGTGAAATTAACTTGCCGGTTCTTGCATGGAGAGTTCCCTTAATGTTTTACCCCAAAAAGGGGCAGGGTCCAGTTTTAGTGCACAAAGCATGCACTGATGTATCACATTTTGCACGACCCATTGCATGTCTCGGCCAATTAAGTACTCATGTAGCCACTGAAGGGTTGCATCTCTTCCGTAATAGATGCTTGGATGGAACCGGCTCACTATATCTTTAAGGAGGGCACTGCAAACCAATATGATATATTCTGGATTACATTTCCAGCTGGATGGGCCAGGGCTGAGGATGTGAATCCCCATTCCCTGGCTCACTTTAAATCTTCTCTGGCAAGGTTGGAACTTGGTCAGATCGACATGAGGTATTAGTGGGGTTAAGAAAGCCTCCAAGTCCAGTGTTTCTATGGCTTTCTTGGCTGACAGGTTGGCAGGTTGATTTCCTTTGACCATTTGGGAGTCTCCATTTTGATGGCTGGGACAATGGATGACATCCACTGTTAGAGGGGCATTTACAGATTCTTTTTTTTTAATTTGAGATGGAATCTTGCTCTGTTGCCCAGGCTAGAGTGCAGTGCTGCAATCTCGGCTCACTGCAACCTCTGCTTCTTGGGTTCAAGCAATTCTCCTGCCTCAGCCTCCTGAGTAGCTGGAACTACAGTCACGTGCCACCATGCCTGGCTAATTTTTGTATTTTTTAAGTAGAGATGAGGCTTCACCATGTTGGTGAGGCTGGTCTCGATCTCCTGACTTCAAATGATCAGTCTGCCTCGGCCTCCCAAAGTGCTGGGATCACAGGCGTGAGCCACTGCACCTGGCCAGTGTGGGTGCTTTTTAATTCATAATGTTAAATACTTAGTGAGCTTTTTCAATCTGGCAGCTTTTGTGCTTCAGTTCTGGGATATTTTGATTTTATCACATTTTTGGGGGTGGGTGTTTTATCAGTTGAATGTGGGATTTTCTGAAATGTACCTCTAAGTTTATTTTTTTTTCTCTTGTTTTCCATTTTTAACCTTTTGCCTTTTTTAAAATATTAGGAGGATTTTCTCAGCTTTATTTTCTACCTTCCTGTTGGCTATCTAAATTTTCTGCTATGTATTTTTATCTGCCCTACGATTTTAATTTCCAAGAGCTAGCTCATTTTTTTTTCTGGAAAAAAATGCTATTAGAAAAGTGAATTCATTATGTTTATCTCTCTAATGTCAATTATTTTTAAATTTCCCTGAATCAACTGTTTTCTTTTTTCTTTCTTCTCCTTCTCCTGTGTGTTTATACCTCTGTCTCTGCTCTTAGACATGTTCTTGCAATACCTGATGACCAAGTTTACTACTCATCTGTCCACACTTAACACTGAGGCACTAAAAGTTGATGACGGACGCTCTAGTCTTGTCATGGTGGAGTTGTAATAGGTGGTTAGTCAGCTTGGTTTTTGTTTACTTTCCTCCTGCTGCACACATTTAATTTTTACTTTTCTCCATTCTGATGGTTACCATCATTGAAATTTTAATTTTTATCTACCACAAACACTTCTACTATGGAAGGGAGGCACTTTCTAGAATCCGGTCTGAACCTGCTTTCCAATGTAATGCTAGCAATTACCCCAGAATTACATCCTGAAAACAAGCTGATTTGTGTTTTCCCCTCTTGGAAATCTTGAAGAGCTTCCGGTCTTTAGAACTCATTTTCAGCTCCTCGTCAAGGCTTTCTGTGATCTGACGCCAAGCTGATTTTACAAAACCCTGTACTGTATTCCACTCCGTATCTCAGGATGCCAGCTATTTCCTGAGTGCACTGTATTATACGCGGTATGGCACCGTGTCTTTTGTCTTTCGGGTTGTTCTCTTGGCTGTAATTTCTCTCCTGTGGTCTCTGTGAGCCCATCATTCACATTCTTAAGCCCATCTCCTCAGTAAAGCCTTCTCTCCCACCCTACATTATCACAAACACCCTGCCCTTCCAGATGGATGATTCCTCTCTCAGCAAGGTACCTTGTGTCATTATTTAGCATTTGTTTCATTTATATCTCATCCTTTATGAAACACCAGTTCTAGAGCACTGTCTCAGATTCCATCAACCCCATGAATCCCTCGAGCTTCTGCTGGCAGGTGAGGTGATGATCCAGAAGTATGGAGGAGTCAGCTCCCTCTGGAGAGCCTTGATCAGTGAAATGCAGCGGACAGGAGGGAGTCTGGTAGGCAAACACCCCTCCTGTCTCCCCACTGTGGACTACTCTCAGCCATGGTTTTGCCTTGCATGTCTTCTAGAGAAGACGCACAGGTTGTCTGGAAAATGTGGTTGGCTAAGTAAATGCACTTGCCAAACAACCCGTGTGTCTTCGGGCTCACTGTGAAGCCTGTGGCGAGATAACGCATCACATCACATTGCTATGCGTCGTTCCTTGCTTCACTTACCTTATTCCTCGCCCTCACCTCTCTGTCCTCACATATCCCATACAAAATACCAGTGCTTTAATCCTTGCCTTGGGCTCTGCTTTCTAGAGGACCTAGACTAAGGTATCCAGATATTTGTTTAAAAATCTGGCAGTCATAAGCTTTTAATTGTTAGCCATGTGCATGACAGCTGGAAGAACCAGATCTCCCACTGGTCTGACATTGAAGTCCTACAAATACTTACACCTTTTAAGAATATAGAAATGTCAGTAACATCCAATATAACAATTGATCAAGAATTACAAGTTTCATTTGCAAGGTTATTTTCACAACACATAGAAATCGTGTTTGGAGTCTGGGTATTTTATCTGACGCATTTGTTCAGATAACACTTCCAAGGTTAGGTTCCTTTTAACACATGGTAATAGTTCTGAATATTTATGCAAGTCTACATATTGCAAAGGAGAATAAAGATGATATCCTTTTGAAAGCTCTCATTTAATACCTTGTCAAATTAGATCTTTTGAACTAATTTTATGATACATAACCCTTACAAGCCATAAGGTATCATTTTTATCTGCGATGACTTAAATAGTAAAATTCACCTTTTACTGTATAGTTCTATGAGTCTGACAAATGCATAGTTTTTTTTTCTTTTTTTTTTTTTTTTTTTTTAAGATGAAATCTCACTCTGTTTCCCAGGCTGGAGTGCAGTAGCACAATCTCGGCTCACTGCAACCTCTGCCTCCCGGGTTCAAGCAATTCTTATGCCTCAGCCTCCCAAATAGCTGAGACTACAGGCATGCACCACAATGCCTGGGTAATTTTTGTACTTTTAGTAGAGACGGGGTTTCACCATATTGGCCAGGCTGGTCTCGAACTCCAGACTTCATGTTCCACCCGCCTCAGCCTCCCAAAGTGGGAATTTCAGGCGTGAGCCACCATGCCCAGCCGACAAATGCATAGTTTTATAACCATCACCACCACCATCACAATCAAAATATACAATAGTTCAACCACCCCATAAAATTCCCTCATGGCATTTTGTAGCAATCCATTCCCACCAACCCCAGACTTTGGCAAAGGCTGACTTATTTTCTGTCCCTGTAGTTTCGTCTTTTCTAGAATGTTGTATAAGTGGAATAATAGAGTATGTAGCCTTTCAAGTGTGGCTTCTTTCATTTAGCATAATGCTTTGAGATTCATCCATGTCACTGAGTGGATCAACACTTCATTCCCTTTTGTTGCTGAGTATGCTGTGGGTATACCACAATTTGTTTTCCATCTACCAGGTGAAAGATATTTGGGTTATTTAGCAATATTTGAATTTTGAACAAAGCTGCCATAAACGTTTGCATAGAGTTTTTGGAGTGAATTCTTTTTATTTCCCTTGTGCTGGGAATGCTGTTGTAGGGTAAGTGTATATTTAATTTTATAAGGCACTGCCAAACTTTTGCAAAATGTCTGTACTACATATACAAGTTTCAAAAATGAAACTTGTAATTCTTGATCAATTGTTATATTGGATGTAACTGACATTTCTATATTCTTACAAGGTAGAACTATTTGTAGGACTGCAATGTCAAATCAGTGGGAGATCTGGTACTTCAAGCTGTCATACACATGGATGAACAATTAAAAGCTTATGACTGCCAGATTTTTAAACATGCATCCTCATGAATAATGTATGAGAGCCCCAGTTGCTCACATCCTCACCAGGACTTAGTGTTGTCAGTTTTTTTTTAATTTTAGCTGTTCCAACACAAAGATGTAGTGTCTTATGTTAGAGAGATAATTGATATGCAATATGCTGTATATTTTTATAAGTATACAAATAGATTCATTTGACATATACACATCCATGAAGCCATTACCATAATTAAGGTAGAACACATCTATTGCCCCACAGTTTCCTCATGCTCCTTTGCAATACTCCATTTCCACCCCAGGACCCCTATTCAAGCAACCACTGATCTGCTGTCACCATAGATTAGTTTTACATGAACGGAATCATATATAGTATGCACTCTGTTTATGTCTGGCTTCTTTTATTTGGCACAATTATTTCGAGATTCATCCATGTTGCTGTATATAGCAATAACTGATTTATTTTTATTGCTGACCTGCATTCATTGTATGGATGTGTGACAATTTGTTTATCTATTCACTTGAACATTGGGTTGTTTCCAGCTTTTAATAGTTAGAAACAGCTGCTTTGAACTGAGACAACAATTTTTTTTTTTTTTTTTTTTTGGAGACAGAGTCTCCCTCTGTCGCCCAGCCTGAAGTGCAGTGGCACCATTCTGGCTCACTGCAACCTCTGCCTCCCAGGTTCAAGTGACTCTTCTGCCTCAGCCTCCCAAATAGCTGGGATTACAGGCACGCACCACCACACCTGGCTAATTTTGTATTTTTAGTACAGATGGGGTTTCACCATGATAGCCAAGCTGATCTCGAACTCTTGACCTGAGGTGATTCACCTGCCTCGGCCTCCCAAAGTACTGGGATTACAGCCATGAGCCACCGTGTCCAGCTGAGATCACTATTTATTTTTATTCCATGAGACTGATATGAGATGACGATTTTTATGTCTGTTTTTAAATCAACTTTATTGAGGCATAATTTGTAGTCTAAAAAACATACTCTTCTAGGCTTGGTGTAAGCCGGTTGCTAGTGCCTGTAATCTCAGCACTTTCGGAAGCTGAGACAGGCAGATCATGAGGTCAGGAGTTCAAGACCAGCCTGGCAAACAGGGTGAAACCCCGTCTCTACCAAGAACACAAAAAATTAGCCAGGTGTGGTGGTGCACCTATAATCCCAGCTACTTGGGAGGCTGAGGCAGGAGAACTGCTTGAACCCGGGAGGTGTAGGTAGCAGTGAGCCAGGATTGCACCACTGCCTCCAGCCTGGGTGATAGGGCAAGACTCCGCTTCGAAAATAAATATATATACTCTTCTAAAGTGTATATAGTTTGATGAAATGTAACAAATTCATACTTCCTTGCAACTGACACCACATCAAGATATACAACATTGGCTTCACCATAAAGGTTCCCTTTGGGTCCTTTCTGGTTACTGTCTCCCACTCCCCTATCCCAAGCAACCACTGATTTGCTTTCAGTCATGCCATAATAAATCTGTAATCCCTAGCATTTTGTAGAAATGAAATCATATAGTAATTTATTTCATGTATTTATTTATTTATTTATTTATTTTGAGGAAAAGTATCACTCTGTTGCTGAGGCTGGAGTGTAGTGGCACAATCTTGGCTCACTGCAACCTCCCAGGTTGAAGTGATTCTCCTGCCTCAGCCTCCTGAGTAGCTGGGATTACAGGTCCCTGCCACCATACATGACTAATTTTTGCATTTTTTGGTAGAGATGGGGTTTCACCATGTTGGCCAGGCTGGTCTCGAACTCCTGACCTCAGGTGATCTGTCTGCCTTGGCCTCCCAAAGCACTGGGATTACAGGCGTGAGCCACCATGTCCGGCCTTTAAGATTCCCATTTTGCTAAGCACATTTTAAAGACTCATCCATGTTGTAAGTATTGTTGGAAGTATCTGCAGTTCATTCCTGTTCATTACTGAGTGTATCTCACTGTATGAATTTACCACAATGTGTTTATCATATTATTGGGCATTGGTTATTTTCAGTTTGGGGCTATTATGAGTAAAGTTGATATAAACATTTAACAACAAGCTACAGAACAGTTCTCTGGGTGACCTTGGACTCACCCAGTTCTTCCCTCTTTCTCACTTGTGTTCTCAAAAAGAACTATAGAATGTGCTGGAAATGCAACATCCTGCGATAAAGAGGGACTGACAAGAGCAGCTCAGGCTCTCTCTGTTCCTGTCCCTCTCTGAGAAACAAGAGGTCCTTCAACACTTTTGCCCAGCGTGTCACATGGTCCCTCAGGGTATTAAATCCAGTGCGGGCTGCTTCCCGGTGTCCCTCAGCTGTGGTGCAAGTGGGGCATGTGCCACCCACCCTGTGGCAGCTTTGAGAGTCCATCTACCCTGGGCAGCTTTCTTGAGCCTCGGAAGATCAGCTCACAATAAATTCCAGGCTTCTGTTGTGCCTCTCTGCCAATCTGTAAGTCATAAACCCTCTTCCTGTAACTTGTGTGTGGGCGTTCCATCTCACGGGACCCAAGGAAGTTGGTAACCACGGC
>PVKV010038349.1:0-13999 GCA_004027835.1 Alouatta palliata
GCCACTACACCCAGCTAATTTTTGTATTTTTAGTAGAGATGGGGTTTCACCATGTTGGCCAGGCTGATCTCCAACTCCTGACCTTATAATCCGCCCGCCTTGCCCTCCCAAAGTGCTAGGATTACAGGCATGAGCCACCACGCCATTTTTTCTTTTCTTTTCTTTTCTTTTTTCTTTTTTGCAATGGAGTTTCACTCTTGTTGCCCAGGCTGGAGTGCAATCGTGCAATCTTGGGTCACCACAACCTCCACCTCCCAGGTTCAGGTGATTCTCCTAGCACAGCCTCCCGAGTAGCTGAGATTACAGGCACGCACCACCACACCCAGCTAATTTTGTATTTTTGGTAGAGACGGGGTTTCTCCCTGTTGTTGAGACTGGTATCGAACTCCCAACCTCAGGTGATCAGCCTACCTTGGCTTCCCAAAGTGTTGGGATTACAGGCATGAGCCACCGCACCCAGCCCATCTACCACTTCTTATCACACTCTTTCTTGTCCAAATGTGCAACTCAGTAAAAGACCACTTCCTGGCTGGGCGCAGTGAAGTGGGTTTTTTGTAATAACCCACTTCAAATAACCCATTTTATACATTTCAGTTGGACAAATGAGGAAGTGAAATAATGTACCTATGGGCACAGATTTCATAGAGGCAACTATAAAAGACCAGGTGCTCTCTGCAGCGTCCATCCATCGTTCTTGCTGGAAGCAGCATCATACAATTTGGATTTTGGAGCTAGGCCGTCCTGGGTTTAAATTCCGACTTCACTGCTTGGTGCCAAGCTCTTATATTTCTGATTCTTTTTCTTTTAAAATGAGGATAAACACCTACCTCAAAGGACTGTTGGAAAGGCTGGAGATTATGTACACAAATTACGATATGGTGATCATCAGTAAATGGTAGCTATTATTTTTATTTTTTTATTTTATTTTTTTCAAGATAGAGTCTCGCTCTGTCTCCCAGGCTGGAGTCCAGTGGCATGAGGTCAGCTCACTGCAATCTCTGCCTCCCTGGTTCAAGCAATTCTCCTGCCTCAGCCTCCTAAGCAGCTGGGATTACAGGCATTCACCGCCACGCCCAGCTAATTTTTGTTTTTTTTCTTAAGACGGGGTTTCACCATGTTGGTCAGGCTGGTCTTAAATTCCCGACCTCAGGTGATCCGCCTGCCTTGACCTCCAAAGTGCTTGGATTACAGGCGTGAGCCACCATGCCCGGCCACTTTTGTATTTTTTAGTAGAGACAGGGTTTCATCATGTTGGCCAGGCTGGTCTCAAACTCCTGACCTCGTGATCCACCCACCTCGGCCTCCCAGAGTGCTGGGATTACAGGCATGAGCCACTGCGCCCAGCCATGATAGCTATTATTTTTAACATTTACAGAGGTAGGTGCTGGGAATGCACAGAGATTAATAAGCCACAGTCCACAGCCCCTCCCTCTAAGAGCTCACAGTCTAATGCGAGGTGCAGACCAGGAACAGCTGACTACCATATTTGTGGGGAGAGCTCTGATAAACCTGTGCACTGTTGCAGAGGGAGATAAGTGAAGGGATCACATCTGCTGTGTGTGTGGCGGGGGGCAGTCAGGGAAGGCTTTGAGAGCCATGAGAAAAGACTAAGCTTGCCAGTTAGAGAATGGGAGGCAGGGCATTCCAAGTTGAAGAAACAGCACATGCAAAGGCAGAGTCCTGAAAACATAAGGTATCTCCACAATTAGTATTAGTTTGGTGTGCCTGGAGCAAAGAAGCACGGGGCAGGGGAGTGTGTCAGAAATGAGCCTGCTTTTACTTGCTTTTCAGCATATTTAAGTCCTATTTGTGTTATTTTCGTTGTTGAGATTGGTTTTTGCAAGAAGTATTTCTTTATTCCCTTTAACTGTTTTACTATATTTCTTACAAGTCTCAAACTGCTGGTGGTGGTGGTCAGAGGGAGAACAAAACCAAATACAAGCAAAACTTGCAGCCAGGTACAGTGGCTCACGCCTGTAAGCCTGGGACTTTCAGAGGCCAAGGCAAAAGGATTGCTTGAGCCCAGTTCAAGACCAGCCTGGGCAACGCAGTCAGACCCTGTTTCTACCGAGATGGAGTCTTGCTCTGTTATCCAGACTGGAGTGCAGTGGCACAATCAGAGCTCACTGCAACGTCTGCCTCCTGGGTTCAAGTGATTCTCCTGCCTCAGTCTCCTGAGTAGCTGGGATTACAAGCGCCTGCCACCATGCCTGGCTAATTTTTTTGTATTTTTAGTAAAGACAGTGTTTCACCATGTTGGCTAGGCTGGTTTCAAACTCCTGACCTCAAGTGATCCACCCACCTCAGCCTCCCAAAGTGCTAGGATTACAGGCATGAGTCACTGCACCTGGCCGTCTACAAAAAACTCAAAAATTAGCCAGGCATGGTGGTACATACCTGTAGGTCCAACTACTCAGAGGCTAAGAGAGGAAGATCACTTGAATCTGGGAGGTCAAGACTGCAGTGGGCCGAGATCACACCACTGCATTCCAGCCTGGACCACAAAGAGAGACCCTGTCTCAAAAAAAAAACCAAAAAATCAAACTTGTTATAGTCAGGTTTATGACTTATTTTCTTGCAACTATTTAAACAGTTCGTGTGTGTGTGTGTGTGTGTGTGTGTGTTATGGAGTTTCACTCTTGTTGCCCAGACTGGAGTGCAATGGTGTGATCTAGCCTCACGGCAACCTCTGCCTCCTAGGTTCAAGCAATTCTCCTGCCTGCCTCCTGAGTAGCTGCGATTACAGGCATGTGCCACCATGGCTAATTTTGCATTTTTAGTAGAGACGGGTTTCTCCCTGTTGGTCAGACTGGTCTCCAACTCCTGAGCTCAGGTGATCCACCCGCCTCGGCCTCCCAAAGTGTTGGGATTACAGGAATGAGCCACCACATCCAGCCCTAACAGTTCCTTTTGAAAGGAATAAGCTCAGTGTCTTGGGATAGTTGCTCAGGGTTTCAGAGACAGCTTCTCTCCCTAAGACAACATCTAGACACCCATGTTCACAGTGGCATTCTTCACAATAGCCTAAAGCTAAAAATAACCCAAGTATTCACTCACAGATTTGGATGAGCAAAATATTATACAATGAAATACATTATTCAGCCATAAAAATGAAATTGCAAGCCGGGCGTGTTTTCACCACGTTGTCCAGGCTGGTCTTGAACTCCTGACCTTAGGTGATCTGCCTTCCTCAGCCTCCCAAACTGCTGGAATTACAGGTGTGAGCCACTGCGCCCAGCCACAACACTGTGAATATATTTAATGACACTGCATTTTACATTTTAAAATGATAAATGTTAGCTGGGTGCAGTGGTGCATGCCTGTAAGTCCCCGCTACTTGGGAGGCTGAAGCAGGAGGATCATTTGATTCCAAGAGTTCAAGACCAGCCTGGGGAACATAGTAAGACCCTATCTCAAAAAAAAAAAAAAAATTATAGGCCAGGTGCGGTGGCTCATACCTGTAATCCAAGCACTTTGGGGGCAGATTACCTGAAGTTAGGAGTTAGAGACCAGCCTGGCCCACATGGTGAAACCCCATCTCTACTAAAAATACAAAAAAATTAGCCAGTCATAGTGGCACACACCCGAAATCCCAGCTACTCGGGAGGCAGAGGCAGGAGAATCGCTTGAACCCAGGAGGCAGAGGTTGCAGTGAGCCAAGATCTTACCACTGCACTACAAACTGGGTGACAGAGGGAAAGTCTGTCTCAAAAAAATATATATAAATGTTCAGTTATGTATATTTTACCATAGGAAAAATAGAAGATATGCGGGGCTGAAGTGGAGGGGTAGCTTCTATGGCGTTATGCGTTGAGGAAGGTGGCTTCCCTCACTGTCCTTTCTTCTGGCTCCTCCGTCTCTTGACCACATCCTTTGTCAATTTTTGCCTGAGGACTACAGCTACTGCGGTTTCCTCTCTGGCAGCCTCGTCAGCACCAGTGGTACCCTTCCTCACCTCGCCTCTGTGATCTCTAGGCTTAGGGTCCCCTTTGATCACTCACGACCAAACCACCATCTCCCTACTACCACAGAGCCTCATCTGGGATTAGACCTGCTGGGTAGCACCTGGCAAAACTCAACCCACAGGACCTTCCCTTGCCTAGCAAGACTGTGCTGTCAAATTTATTCACATGTGGCTCTGGTCAAGACTAGCATGCAATCAGCCTATGAGGGCACTGTTATATTATTATTCCCATTTTATAGATGAAACAACTGAGAAATCCAACCATTAAGCTGAACCCAGTTTGCTCTGACCATAAATCCAGCCCACATAGGTACAATGGTGGATGTGATGAGTAAGGCTGGAATTTTGTTTGGTACTCGGGAGTTTTGTTTATTTATTTCCTTGTCTGAGATGGAATCTCACTCTGTCACTCAGGGTGGATTACAGTGCCTCGATCTCAGTTCACTGCAACCTCCACTTCCCAGGTTCAAGCGATTCTCCTGCCTCAGTCTCCCATGTACTCAGGAGTTTGAACTTTATTCTTTGGATAATGAGGAGCTAGCCTAGCACCTGGTCCAGGGAGGTACTTCATAAGACAACCTATTGATTTGCACTTATCATCTGCCTCCCTCCTGAATTCAAAGGAGGTGGAAGCCAAGCCTTTTTGTTTTGTTCCCTGCTGTGAACATGCCTGGAACCTTCTATAAGCTCAGTAAGCAAGTAAAGAAGGAAGGAAAAGATCTTCAGATAGTAACAGCAACCTAAGCATTTTATATACATCATCTTTTTCTCTTTTTTCTTTTTTTTTGAGACAGAGTCCCGCTTTGTCACCCAGCCTGAAGTGCAATGGCACAATCTCAGCTCACTGCAACCTCCGACTCTCAAGTTTAAGCAATTCTCTTGCCTCAGCCTCCCTAGTAGCTAGGATGGCAGGCAACCGCCATGACAATGCCCGGCTAGTTTTTCCTGGCTGATTTTTTTGTATTTCTAGTAGAGACAGGGTTTCTCCATGTTGGCCAGGCTGGTCTCGAAATGCTGACCTTAGGTGATCCGCCTGCCTCGGCCTCCCAAAGGGCTGGGATTACAGGCATGAGCCACTGCGCCCGGCCTACATACATCATCTTAATCTCCAAACAATCTCATGAATTCTCTCTCTTTTCTTTCTCATTTTTTGAAACAGAGTCTCACTCTGTCGCCGAGGCTGGAGTGCAGTGGTGTGATCTCGGCTCACTGCAAACTCTGCCTCTTGGATTCAAGCAATTCTCATCCCTCAGCCTCCCGAGTAGCTGGGATTACAAGTGTAACCTCCCATGCCCAGCTAATTTTTGTATTTTTAGTAGATGCAGGATTTTGTCACGTTGGCCAGGTTGGTCTCGAACTCCTGATCTCAGATAGATGATCTGCCCGCCTCGGCCTCCCAAAGTGCTGGATTACAGGCATGAGCCACCACGCTCAGCCTAGTCCTCTTTCTTTTTTGAGACGGGGTTCACTCTGTCACCCAGGCAGGAGTGCAGTGGTGCACCCCACTCCCTGGGGTCAAGTGATCCTCTCATCTCAGCCTCCCAAGTAGCTGGGACTACAGGCATGCGCCACCATGCCCAGCTAATTTTTTTATATTTATATATATTTTTTTGAGACCGAGTCTTGCTCTATCGCCCAGGCTAGAATGCAATGGCGCAATCTTGGCTCACTGTAACCTCCATCTCCCAGTTCAAGCGATTCTCCCAGCCTCAGCCTCCTGAGTAGCTGGGATTACAGGCGACTGCCACCACGCCCGGCTAATTTTTGTATTTTTAGTAGAGATGGGATTTCACTATGTTGGCCAGGGTGGTCTCAAACTCCTGACCTGCCCGCCTTAGCCTCCCAAAGTGCTGGGATTACAGATGTGAACCACCGTGCCTGGACTTATTTTTATTTTTTGAGACAGAGTTTTGCTTTTGTTGCCCAGGCTGGGGTGCAATGGCGTGGTCTCAGCTCACTGCAACCTCTGCCTCCCGAGTTGAAGTGATTCTCCTGCCTCAGCCTCCTGAGTAGCTGGGATTACAGACCTGCACCACCACGTCCGGCTAATTTTTGTATTTGTTCGAGACAGGCTGGTCTCAAACTCCTGACCTCAGGTGATCCACCCGCCTCGGCCTCCCAAACTGCTGGGATTACAGGCGTGAGCCACCGTAGCTGACCTTGTATTTTTTTGTAGAGACGGGGTCTTGCCATGTTGCCCAGGCTGGTATCCAACTCCTAGGTTTAAGCGATTGGTCTGCCTTGGCCTCCCAAAGTGCCAGGATTACAGGTGTGAGCCACTGCACCCAGCCAAGATTAATTTTTCTGAAGTCACATAACTAGCCAAGTTAGCAACGCCAAGATTTAAACCTAGGCATCCGAGTCCCTGCGTTCAAGCCTGGGTGTTTAACACTGTACTATATAGTCCTGCTGCAGGAAGCTATTCTGACCCAATGGCAGACTTGAGGCTGAGAAAAGACTCAAAAGGCCTGCCAGTGTACCTAAACATTTGTGTGTGCAGCCCTGTCTCTGTGTAACTTCTGGCTTGCCTTCCTATTCCAGGTCTCCGCTGCTGATGAAGCTGTGACCAAACGCACCCACCACTTGGCAGCCATCCGTCCCTGCAGCCATAGTCTACATTCCCATGCCCTGCCTCTGCTTGTTTTGGGATCATCACTGTACAGCCTCTAGGCCCCAGCCCTGGAGGTGAATGCCATGCCCTGACCCTGGTGTGCCCCATGGCATCCCCAACCTAGCTCCCATTACAAATTTGGCACGATGTCAGCAAACAACTCAACCAACAGTTCTGTTATGGAGTGTCCTGACTACCGACCTACCCACCGCCTGCATATGGTGGTCTACAGCTTGGTGCTGGCTGCCGGGCTCCCCCTCAACGCGCTGGCCCTCTGGGTCTTCCTGCGCGCGCTGCGCGTGCACTCGGTAGTCAGCGTGTACATGTGCAACCTGGCGGCCAGCGACTTGCTCTTCACCCTCTCGCTGCCCGTGCGCGTCTCCTACTACGCACTGCACCACTGGCCCTTTCCCGACCTCCTGTGCCAGACGTCGGGCGCCATCTTCCAGATGAACATGTACGGCAGCTGCATCTTTCTGATGCTCATCAACGTGGACCGCTATGCCGCCATCGTGCACCCGCTGCGACTGCGCCACCTGCGGCGGCCCCGCGTGGCGCGGCTGCTCTGCCTGGGCGTGTGGGCGCTCATCCTGGTGTTCGCCGTGCCCGCTGCCCGCGTGCACAGGCCCTCGCGCTGCCGCTACCGGGACCTCGAGGTGCGCCTATGCTTCGAGAGCTTCAGTGATGAGCTGTGGAAGGGCGGGTTGCTGCCGCTCGTGCTGCTGGCCGAGACGCTGGGCTTCCTGCTTCCCCTGGCGGCGGTGGTCTACTCGTCGGGCCGCGTCTTCTGGACGCTGGCGCGCCCCGACGCCACGCAGAGCCAGAGGCGGCGGAAGACGGTGCGCCTCCTGCTGGCCAACCTCGTCATCTTCCTGCTGTGCTTCGTGCCCTATAACGCCACGCTGGCGGTCTACGGGCTGCTGCGGAGCAAGCTGGTGGCCGCCAGCGCTTCTGCCCGCGATCGTGTGCGCGAGGTGCTGATGGTGATGGTGCTGCTGGCCGGAGCCAACTGCGTGCTGGACCCGCTGGTGTACTACTTCAGCGCCGAGGGCTTCCGCAACACCCTGCGCGGCCTGGGCACTCCGCACCAGACCAGGACCTTGGCCACCAACGGGACGCGGGAGGCGCTCGCGCAAGCCGAACAGTCCGTCACCTCCGACGCCACCAAGCTGGATGCCGCCAGTCAGGGGCTGCTCCGACCCTCCAACTCCCATCCACTGTCTTCCTTCACACAGTGTCCCCAGGATTCGGCCCTCTGAAAGCACATCATGTGATAGCGCCGTCCCCCGGCTGGCAACTCCAGCTTAGGAACGCAGACGAGTACAAAGTGTGGAAGCCAGGGCCCGGGGAAGGCAGTGCTGCTGGAAATGGCTTCTTTAAACTATGAGCGCGCAGAGGACCCCTTCTCCAGAGGTGGGAAGTGATGCGGAGAGCCCACCCGTGCAGAGGACAGAAGAGGACAGAATGCCTACGGGTGGGCGGGGCATTAAACTGCTAAAAGCTGGTTAGATGGAACAAAATGGGCATTCTGGATTTAAACCACCACAGGGGCCTGAGAGCTGAAGAGCCCCAGGTTTGATGGACCAAGCTACTGAGATGCCTGTTCATCTGCTGTCTAGGGTCATGGAGGCCACTCACTTTCATTTCTGCCTAGGCTTCCCCTCCTCACCATTGAGAGTTCCATATGGACAGAACTAGGTTCTTTCTCACTTAGTGACTTGTGACAACTTAGACCTGGCACCCAGCATGGGGCAGTTGGGGCAGGGCAAAACTGACTTTTTTCCCCCTTGCCAAAATTCAAGTCCAAATCCTTTTTTAGGTTATCCTTCCTTCCACCACGCCCCTTTTCAGGGCCTCCTCCATTCTAGATCCTTAATATGCTGTCTCTCTCTGCTTTGTCCAGAGCAAGGAGAAAATTCTTTCTACTAAAGCATTGGTTCTCAAACTTTTTGGTCTTAGATCCCTTTACTCTCTTAGAAATTGAGGATCTCAAAGAGCTTTGCTTATATTTTGTTCTTTTGATGCTTGCCATACTAGAAATTAAAGCAAATACATTTTTAAAACAAATACACAAGCACACATTCCATTAGCCATGAGAGCAATAATGTCATCACACACACTTCATGAAACCTCTAGAAACCTCTACAGTATATTTGTGAGAGAATGAGAGTGAAAGGGCCAAATAACATCTGTGTAGCAGTATTATGAAAATAGCTTGACCGCGTGGACTTCCTCAAAGAGTTGGTCCCAGGATCACACTTTGAGAACCATACTTGTCGTGAAGTATTAGAGTTCATGGCTAACTTCTTCCCAGGGCATTATATACAGTGCTTTTTATTACTGTGGGAGAGGGCAGTGCCAAACAAATTAATTACTACTGATAGTCTTCATCTGCAGCCCTAGGAGTCGTGCATCAAATGGAACACTACCCTGGGCATATCAGAGCACAGCCCTGGGACGGGGGTGGGAGACTGGGGGGTAGAACTAGTAACACACTCAGTGGGAGGGAATGGGGTTTCTCTGGGTGAGGCAAAAGGGAATTGTGCCACAGCCAGGAGAGAAGAGTTTATGGGTAAGTTAAGAGTGAGATGGAAGGACAGGAATGGTCTGTCTGTTCTTAGCATGCTGGAAGCAAAGGAAATGGGCCATCTACTATTCCTTCCCTCTTTACCCAAGTTGGGGGCTCTGAGAGGCTGCAGAGTTGATGCTTATGGACATCTTCAGACTCTGACATTACCGAGGGAGTGTTTGCCCTGTGTGCGTCCTATAGCATTTCTGTCCCTATGTCTCAATATTGTATTTTTATCTGTGTGTGTGCACGTGCTGTGCGTATGATCGAGAGAGAGAGAGAGAGAGAGAGAGAGAGAGAGAGAGAGAGAGAGAGTGAGTGAGAGTGTCAGGGTTCTTCTCCGTGTGTGTCTGTGTTTTAGTCCAGGGTAGGCTTTTGTGTGTTCCTTTATGGGAGTGCTCCAGATGGTGATTTACAGGGGTAAAATGACCCCTGGTGGTCAAATCAGAGAACTGACCCAGATTCCTCAGGGGTAGTGATGAAATCCGGGCCTTTCTCCATCTGGGTGGAGGCTGGAGCCTGGAGCACAGCGCATACCTCCAGCCGCTGTGGAAGAGGCCTGGTGATGAGCACCTGCTCCATCTCTCTTCATCCTCCAGGTTCAAGACCTGCACCCTTCCTGTCCTGAGAGCACCAGCAGCACCAAAGCTCATTGTCCAAAATCTTAGCACTTTGCCCTATTCAAACAGAATCAAACATAATTTTTAAAAATTACTTGAGTATTTTCATTTTTTATTTCATTTTATTTTTTGAGACAGAGTCTCAATCTGTTGCCTAAGATGGAGTGCAGTGGCATGATCTCAGCTCACGGCCACCTCCGCTTTCCAGCTTTGGGTTCAAGTGATTCTCCTGCCTCAGCCTCCTGAGTAGCTGGGATTAGAGGTGAGTGCCACCTCTAATTTTTGTATTTGTAGTAGAAACAGGGTTTCACCATGTTGGCCAGGCTGGTCTCAAACTCCTGACCTCAGGTAATCCACCTGCCTCAGCCTTCCAAAGTGCTGGGATTATAGGTGTGAGCCACCGTACCCAGCCACTTGAGTACTTTTACAGGCAGGTATGTGAGTGAGTTCCAAAGTAATTAAAACTCACAGCATGTACCACTTTCCAACATACCATATAATTTATTTATTTATTCTAATTTTTATAGTTTATCATCTCGACCACCCGTCCTATATCCTAGGTAGAATGTAAGCTCCGTGGGGGCAGGGATTTTTGTTTGGTTCTCTGGTGATTCCCAGCATCTAAAACAGTGCCTAGCACAAAGAAAGTGCTCAATAAATATTTGTTGAATGAATGAACAGTCAGATCTTGCTGTGAAGTAGTTTACAATCTAGTAGGAACTGAAAACCCAAGAATGCAGTACGGTAAGGTGTCAGCAGTCGATTTAGTGGGCAATGGGAAGCCCACGGAGGCTCCTGAGTGAGGTTTTGAACACAATGACAAACTGGGATAAACTGTGGGAAAATGAGTTGGGAGAATCTAAAGAAAAGGGAGCCATCACAATAGCAGAGGACAAGTGTGACCATGGCCTGTGGAAGAGGTAGATGGTAATACATTGTCTCTGATGTGAAATCTCTGGCGTCAAAGCCCTAGTGGACTATTTCCCCTCATTCAGATATCCAGAGGCTTTCCATCAAGACAACAGAGAGGTGACAATAGATTAGGCCATTTTCATAGGGTTTCCCAGGACTGAGAGAGCAGTCTGAAGTGCAGAGCCCTCACCCCATGCCCTGCAGCTGCTCCATTTAAGGTCTAGGAAAATCCAAAGGTAGAGAAGGGGATAATCTTAGACGGAAGGGAATGAGCATTAGCAGGTTTTTTTTTTTTTTTTTTTTTGCGATGGAGTTTTGCTCTTGTTGCCCAGGAGTGCAGTGGCAAAGTCTCGGCTCACTGCAACCTCTGCCTCCCAGGTTCCAGCTCTTCTCATGTCTCAGCCTCCCTAGTAGCTGGGATTACAGGCACGTGCCCATGCCCAACTAATATTTGTATTTTTAGTAGAGATGGGGTTTCACCATGTTGACCAGGATGGTCTTGAACTCCTGACCCCAGGTGATCTGCCTACCTCAGCCTGCCAAAGTGCTGGGATTACAGGTATTAGCCACGATGCCCGGCCTTTTAGCAGGTTTAAAAAATACTTTTCTGTATGCCAAGATTTCAAGTTAGTGCTTAAGATGCATAATCTTCTCTATTATATTAAATAATATGATATATTCTGAGTTAGAGATGATGCTCATCCCTTTTACAGATGAAACACCCTGGAGAGCCAGGTGTGGTGGCTCGTGCCTGTAGTCCCAGCTACTCAGGAGGCTGAGGTGGGAGGATCGCTTGAGCCCAGGAGATCTGGGCTATAGTTTGGCATCAATATGGTGACCTCCCAGGAGTGGGGGACCACCAGCTTGACTCAGGAGGGGTGAACAGGCCCAGGTCGGAAGCGGAGCAAGTCAAAACTCCTGTGCTGATCAGTAGTGGGATCACGCCTGTGAATAGCCACTGCACTCCAGCCTGGGCAAACTCAGCGAGACCCCGTCTCTAAAATAAATAAATAAATAAATAAATAAATAAATAAATAAATAAATAAATAAATAAATAAATAAATAAATAAATAAAACACCCTGGAGAATGTGAGGTCTTAAGGTCACACAACTAGGAAGTGGCTCGGTCTGTATTTGGCTCCCAAACTCCTGCTTTTTGCAGTACACCTCTTTCCTGCGACTTCCTTTCCTGTTACATACTAGATTTCCTTGCTTTTCCTTCCCTCCTCATGTAGCCACCTCTTCCAACTGCCTGGCTCTCCTAGAATCTACTGCATCATCTAGGCCTTCCTCTTTGCAGTTCTTCCTCCATGCTCTTTATCCACTTGCCCTACAGCACGCTCCATCCCCTCTCCATTTGCCTCAGCCACCTGTGTATTGGACACCATGTGGCTATAGGGGTGGGGGGCTTGACAGCTGGCTCACTCAAGGTTCCAATTTTGTTGGGCCCTAAAACACACTCCCTCAAGGGCTCACACCCAGGCAGCATGCCGTAAGACTTCATGCAGTTGGCCGTGACTCCCCTCCCCCAGCCTGGGATGTCCCCTACATCTCCAAGGCAGCACTCCTGATTGTCTCCAATGAGCAGGGACCATCCCTTGACACTCCCTTCTTCAAAGTCTGTCTCCTCTGTAGGATGGTCCCTCCACATGGTGAGAATAGTTGGGAAGAGTAACAATCATTAATTTTTTTTTTTTTTTTGAGACAAGGTCTCGCTCTGCTACTCATGCTGGAGTTCAGTGGTACCATCTCAGCTCACTGCAACCTCCGCCTTCCAGGTTCAAGCGATCCTCCTGCCTCAGCCTCCTGAGTAGCTGGGATTACAGGCGTGCGCCACCACGCCCAGATAATTTTTGTATTTTTAGTAGAGACAGGATTTCCTCAAGTTGGCCAGGCTGCTTTTAACTACTGGCCTCATGTGATCTGCCCGCCTCTGCCTCCCAAAGTGCTGGGATTATAGGTGTGAGCCACCACACCCAGCTACAATCATTAATCTTAAAATAAATTTAGGAGAACCAGGGCAGAGGTAAGGGATATCAAAGGAGGGCAGAGTCTTTCTTCTTGGTCCTCAACCACCTTGAGGGGAATCCCCTCGAGGCTGCCACCTGGGGTCCCATGGAAGAAACGGGGAAGGGGAGGTTAATCTCACACAGGAAGGCTGTGGACAAGGTGGGGTGATTCTCATCATGTTGTCCTTGCCAGAGAAACACGGAAAGCCCTGGAAGGTGAACTTTCTCATTCAGGGTTTGGGGAATCCCAGAGGATCTCAGAACTTTGGAATCAAACAAATCTGGGCACTAATTTCAACTCTCTCACTTCTTGACAAAGTGGCTTCAACAAATTTCTTGACCTCTCTGATCCTCTGTTTTCTTCTCTGTGAAATGGGGCTTATCATATCCACTTACTGGGTTATTGTGAGGGTCAAGGAGCCCAACTTTGAAAGGTACTCTAGAGGCCCCATAAGTGGGAGCTCTTTCCAAGAGCATGGGGATGTGAGCCATTGGTAAACTCTGCCTGTGATGCCCAAGGGGAGTGATTCCGGAAGACGTGAAGGTCTCCAGGTGAATCCTCACCCCGACAGAGCTCTGCCAGCAATCAGAACTAGGACCACGGGAGGAGGTGAGCACTGGCAGGCTGGGCACGTTTCCATGGTGCTAGGTCAAGCAGGCAGTCTTTAGGGGCAGCGACCGGACTGTTGCCCTCTGGGGGCACTCTTTCCCCACTAGGCCTATGTCCATCCCACAGATCAAGGAGGAGATGGAAAAGAGCATGGCAGGGGAAAGCTGGATGGAGAACCAAGCAATGGAGAAAGGGCAAGGGAGGAGGCTGGAGGGGAAGCGAGGGCCCAGGCAGGCACGGGGTGGGGCTGGGAGAGGGGCCCAGGGCAGGAGGGCGGGAGAGAGCCTGGGAGGAAAAGCGCCGACCAGGGAGGGAGGAGGGACAGGGAGGGAGGCCGGTGGCGCTGACACAGCCTCGATGTGTGGAACGGGCTGGGGTTTGGCCCACAGGTCAGGCGTCTGGCAGTATTATGGGATGGAGAGGCCTTAGGAGACAGGGAGAGTATTATGGGCTGGAACAGCCTTAGGAGACTGGGGAATATTATGGGCTGGTGAGGCCCGGCTCCAACTGGAGGCGGGAGGAAGGGGTGCGGGGCGGGAAGGGGGGGTGGTGGTGGAAAGGAGTATTATGGGCTGGAGGCCTCCTGCGACCAGAGGCAAGAGTATTATGGGCTGGCAAGGCCTTCGGTGGCCAGAGGGGGGAGCAGCGGGGGATGGCACCGGCTGCATGTGACTGAGGGGGGGCCAAGTTGGGGGGGTGGTGAG